>JAVFBZ010000138.1:0-12679 GCA_032466195.1 Katharina tunicata
CTGCATTGTTTAGTTTTTATTTTATGTCGTTGCAAACATGTGGTATCGTTTCTTTTGGACACTAGTTTACATACTGTCTTCACCATCAGTAATAGCAACTGCACGTATGCTTGGCGTATGGTATATACATATTTTTTATAAATATAGAGTAAATTTGACTTGCCTCTACCGGATTTCATATAAAGTTTTGGAAACTAAAGAAAAAAAGGTAGACCAAACAATAGACTATGTACATGAATAAAGCAAGAACAGGTGACAACAGTATAATGGATGTAGAGAAGTCATACAAGAAACAAAATTACCTGACAATGGATCGATTAAAAAACAAAAATCTAACAACGATATGGTAAGTGCATAGCATTGACCACAATATGGGGGATGTTTATTGGATGAGAAAATAAAGTAAATGTAGAGTGAAGCGTGCCCGTTATACATAAAATAAAGAGGGACACAGGGCATGTTATTTAAAGAAAGTCTCATTTTGTTGATTATTATGAAATGAGTCATGGTGTTGTAGTCGCCTGTACCACTATCATTCCATAAAATAGATAGTGCATCCTCAGACTATAATTTTAAACTGAAAGAATGAAATGTCAACGGCATGGAAACCGCTATTTGCCAAAAAATAAAATACTAACAACAACCTGAACACAAAGCAACAACGTGGATCTGTTTGTTTTATCAGTACTTCTAAAACTAGTGGGCGACAATTTTGCGGTTATGAGTTTGGATAATTTAAAGATGACCGTCATTTTATACTCTGATGAAATGTGTTTAATCCGATCGATAGAAGTTGCCTAAGCAGTATAGACGTCTGAAACGCCACATAGGGATTGCCCCACCGATTAACTCATCTTAAGGTCGTTATTCTAAGTAACTGGTATCTGAATCGAAACGGCGCTTGAGAAAAAAATGAAGAAGTTGTTATCTGTAGTTTTGATTTGTATATCTTGAGGTTGGTGTGTGTTACAAAATTAAATAGCATTTTGATTAACTTGGGCCTCGGATGATGACACAAACATGTTAAATCATAAATGCAGAGTTCTGTATCGTCATTAGTCTAATACGTATTCCATGTATAACTATACAGAATAGTACTGAACAAAACAATGTAATTTTTAGTTATGGCAGTTACCGAAAAGTCGTTGCCAATTTGGTTTTGAAGAATTGAACTCGCTGAAATATTTTATGCATTAAAAATACCCGTTGGTAACATTATAAAGTAATTTTAATAGCCAACTAGAGTAGCCAGATGGCGGCCATATTCGAAAACCTCCTTAATAAATCGAATTTTATTTTGAAATTTATATCCACGGAGCAAGTTTTTGAAACTTAAAGAGAAAGGAAACGAAAAAACAAGTTAAATTATCAAGTTGTTACTACAACTGTTTTATATTTTTTTTGGTAGGATTACTCGTTTTTCCCTAAAAACAGTTTGTCTGAATTACTGTTAGTAAACTGTATGGTGGAGTGTTCATGTCGCTCAAGTAAATGTATATTTAAATGGTGTGGATCAGATATATGATTTATTCGGTACATTTGTGCAGGTTCTGTTTTGCTACGGTAAATCTTTTTAGTAATTTGGAATAATTTTTATCTGCAAGAAATATATAAATAAATCATGGCACAAACAGTCCACCGTACATTTTACTTGCAGTAGTTCGATTAAAGTTACTTTCAGAGAAAAACGAGGAATCCTACAAAAAATGTAATAGCAGTTTTGTTGCTATTTGACTATAACTTTATTCTTTTGTTTAGTTTCCATTTAACATATACAGTAACAAGACACCTTTATTGATTTAATAAACACTAGGGCAAAGGTTAGTTAACAAATAAAACAGAAACTTCGTAGGGCGTACGAATCAATTAATAACACGTCTTAGCGAAGACGGATTCTATGTTTTCAATTTGACTGATTTAGGCTTAGGGTAAGGAAAGTAGGCATATATGTACGGTTGCCCAATTCGCGATTTTTTAAACTTTATTTTTATCTTTTTATTTATCATCTGTATGATGATATTTCCACCGAGGTGAAAATAGTACCACGTGGGTGGAAAGTATTTTGCCCAAATTTCACCCAGGTGATAATATTTACACCCCGGTGATAAGGTGAAAGCTTTTGTATAACCTACTTATGCTGAAGCGGAGTTTTCTATGTGTATGAAGTTGTTTGTATGTTACAGTGAACTAAACTTTCAATGTTGATTCCAATGATAACTATATAGGCCAGTGGCTAGGTTAAATCAAAATGCCTCAAAAGGAGGTTTTGAATATCACGTTACTTCATTATATAAGGGGTAATGAAAAGCTAGCTTCGTCAGCGAGTTTCAATTGCCGGCTATTTTTAGCGCTGGAACGAGACAAAATCGTTCAAAAATACGTCAAAATGAGGTTAAATGATACTTGACCGCTATATATGGGTTAACAGAAACCGAATGCGTCAACCCGCTTGAACAAAGCTTTATATATCCCATTGATTTCATCTGAGGGGAAATAATATTACCTGGTTGGAACTATTATCACCCAGGTGATCAGTAAAAAATATATATATAAAATGTGAAAGTTGCTTTTCTACGGTGGCCCAAATGCGACTTTTCATTTTTTTTCTACATATGACCTGGGTGATTATATTACCACACGGATGGAAGGGTGGAAATATTATCACCTGGGTGAAACTAATTTGCACCTGGGTGGAATTGAAAGCATAGTTCGCTGTAACATACAAACAAATTCAAACGTATAGAAAACTCCGCTTCAGCATAAGTGGGTAAAACAAAAGTTTTTCATGTCAACGTTTCATGCCATCTTAAGCGAAAGAATATGGCTATATATATCACGTGACTTTGCGCCCTGTGGAAATATTTTAACCTGGGTTTGAAAATTCTCACCTGGGTAAAGAATGCAGGGAATTTAAACTCGTTGACGAGTCAAGCTTACAAACGTTTTTCACATGTGTGAAAATACTATCACCTCGGCGATGATTTAAAAAATAAAGTGGGGTTTGGGCCACCGTACATTTAGACCACCGTATATATGTAATGAATCTGTGTTCCATGTATCATAATTGTAACCGTAGAGTAAAGAGGAGTTGTGTGTTATGGTGAAGGAAAGTCCGTAAATTGCACATCGATCAATGTCTGATCTACACTGGCTAGACTTGAATGATGTAGCTTAAATGGAGAACAGTCTACTTCTACAGCCACAAGACGAGAGACCACCAGTAGAAGAGACGCCGAAATGATCAAGACAACATGGAATCTAGCTTAAACCTATTTATCATTCAATCCATATCTATTACAGCTTAATTCCATGAGTCAAACAGACTTTAGAATGGATTTGTGTTACAAAAGACTGGCATTTTTTAACAGAAGGCTGTTTTGTACCTGTGCAAAATATACCACAAAATATATAAATAGTTTACATATTTCGTCAATATACTGCAAAACCTGAGTTTACCGACCATTTGTGCGCTCACAACTAAATAAATTGATATGTATTCATCTGTGGTCTATATAATGGCTTCATTAAACCACTGCACTAAACAAATAATTCATTGACGAAACGGAAAATTCCACTGATTCCAGGCAATTTTCGGTTACATAAACGGCATGTTTGACTTAAGATGCAAATAATCCGTTAATCTGTGACGAATTATCCGTAATATATCCGTTGACATAACTTCACTTCAAACGTATACATTTTATGATAGAGGGCTCCTTACTGGTAGCTTATTTGTTTTGTCATTGCTGCATCAGCACATATTACCAGACTGAAATAATAAAATAACACTAAGTGCACGACTTTTACAATCCAGACGTTATAGATTTCAACAAGCATGTTTCTCAATAAAGCAAAGATGTTTTGCAGACACGTAAGCACATGCACTAGAACTTGATTCTTGATGTCATTACAAGAAAATTAGCGATGTTGAAGGCAAAGAAAGGCACACGTTGAGCTGGAATTAACGTTATTTTTGATAGTCTTGTTTTGTAAGTTTTGCTTTTGTTCTGTTTTGGAATTATTTTTGTTCAAATTTTCAAGTCTAAATTGCCGATCGACAAAAAGTATTTTATACAATATTGCTGTGCAATTTTAACGATGAGCTTAGAAAGTTAAGAAATGTGGAAAGAGATGCCAGTGGCTTTTTAAAATCATAGTTGAATGAGATTGTCTATTCCAGATCTGTGATTTATATAACCACAAGAAAATAATACATAATACAATCAAAATCAATATAAAGCTAAACTGGATTGTGCATTCCATATTTCTTCTCCAGTGCCTTACAAATAATTAAGTCATGTTCTGCAACAAATTAAATTTAACACCTACCAATCTAAATATTTTCTTCAAGGCGAGATATTTTAATGATTCATTGCAAAAAATTTAAGAATTTGGTCTTCAACTTGACACTTATTTGTGGATTTTTATTAAACTGTTACAAAATAAATGCCGTGTAAATGATAGTCTTTGACAACATTATGTTTTAGCGATTGTAATTGGAATCTAAAGAGTCTCTTTCTAATTTGTAAGTTGACGTTTTCTTTGAAATCCGCGGAGAATTAATGTTAAAGCGTTGACTTTCTTTTGAAAGACACAATGTGACTACTTTATAAATAATTAGGAAGCCGTAATAGCTTTACTGTGGTTGTAATAGTCACAACTCCCAGAAACGACAAGATAAGTATGTTTTGTTTCTTTACATTTATGTCGGGTAATTATTGTTTAATGTACCGAAATATAGAAAATAAACATGAACTAATTGGTGAAATGTAGAAACTATATACATGGGTACTTTGTCGTTTTTCTTAGTTGTGACTTTGGTCTGAGTATTCAATTTACAGACAGTACTGGAAGTGGAAGATTATGTTTTTATTCTCTTCGATATATGACCACTCAGGCTAATGATACAATATGGGCTGCAGAGGAAGAGCCTGTGTAATCCTTTCTCTGTAATCATCCAAATCATGTCGTAGCTTTATCTGTTTTAATGCGCCTTTACATTGTGTTTTATGTTCTCATCTGGTTGTATTTCACGTTACCTTTGTTAATGTACGCTATAAATTGTAACTGTTCCAAATATGTAGACACCAGTAGTTCCACAGATTAGTTTTAATTAACATAGAATGAGCGAAACTCCGAAGAATGAAATCATGTTGGTATAAATAATATATTTCGGCTTTATTGTGTTATCATGAGTTAAACATCTGTTTTCAAAGTTGAAATATGTTAACTATACCAATATGACTTATTGGTCAGCGTTTCTCCTACTCTGTGTTACGTGGACGTAGGAATGGAGGTTTTACTGTCTTTTACAAGCTGTTTGTGTTATACTTCCGGTAAACATTTTGTACTTCAACTGATCGAAGATGAAAGTGCCATAGTTCATTTCAAAGTTTTTTACGCAACGAAAACCGTATTTATGCCAGAGCTAGTAAACTGAATATGTTGAATCTCAAGCATATAAATACAATATACTTAACCAATTAACTTAATTTCATTTGAAACCTTCGAATTTTTAAACTCGCAGATTATATGAAAGTTAATTGATGAAATTCCATAACAGTACAATGTGTTTCGAGTTCAATTATCGAGAATTAAAATTAAAATTAAGTCTAAACGTTTAATCACAAACGATCATTCAATGTGATTAAGTGCGAATAAGACAGCCAGCTTACGAGTCCTAGTGTTTCCAGAGCCATACTGGAGTTCGATTTCAATCCCTTCATCACTGGCATCAGGGCTCCTATGTATCATCAAGTTTGGCAATAGCTAATCGATCATCAAACATATTGGTGAAATTTAGGTACTTCGTCAAAACTGCTGTAAAGAGCACAAAGCGAAAAATGCAAATTGACCTCATATGATACAAACAGCATAAAAAACTGTCTTTGTATCATTTGCATTGCTTTTCGTCTCAAAATTAAGATTTTGGTTCGCTCATTTTTTGTGTAACTTAACTTATGCGCACACTTCAAAAGAGACCTTATCAACCCTTCAAATCAACAAGTCTTTGGTTAGAGGCGATTACAAGAGCTCTTAGTATTTGGTTAATCAATAAAAGCTTTGGCTGAAATTCCATGTGAATTCACAATAAGACTTCGTATCACATGCGGAGCCGCATATTGACTTACTAAGAGTTGATCATTGCTTATTGAACGGCAGTCCGTCCTTTTAGATGACGACTGAGCACTGGTTTATCTGCAACTAAACATCGTTTACTCAGTAAATTTTATTTGAATGTACGCTGGAAGCCAATCAAGATCGTGTCATTTCCTTAATCGCGTTTGTTGACATGTGATATTAACTCTGTTTGTATGATTTCACACAGATAACAGCAGCAGGCGAGTCTTCGTTTCAACTCCTTCTGAAAAGAAAAGCAAAGGGTTCTCGACAATTTATACAAATCGTGCAAAACACTTTTATGCTACTTTGTTCATGGTTGCGAGGAAATGTTAGTAACGGTACTGTTAAAGTAGCTAATAAATCAAAACAAAACTCTAAGGCAGAATCTTGGAATCGAATGCGGCACATCGGCCTAGCAGGGTCGGTGTTATACCAACAATAGTGTTACATAAATAATAAAATAAATATATTTCAATCCCAAGTAACTTGTTCTGTCAGGTACAGTTTGGTGATATTTCAGAGAATTAAGCTTCATGTAAAGTTGTGGGTGCATTAATGAAACCAAAGTGTCATTGATTCGATAATTATACAACGGTTGATGCGGTTATGTTAGTAATCTACTCTGAACAAACTTGTCGATGGTGACTAAATCCATCATCAAGTATATGACAATAGACTAAAGTATGATTCGTAGACAATCCAGTGTCTAAAAATCATGCTTTTTAGTTTATTGTCAGTTCTAGATACGATATACTATTTCTTTGGCCAACAATAAGGCATTTTTCTTACCTGTGTCTATTTAACCCATAGCACCTACCCTCAACTTTACCTAAGGTTTCTCTAAAATATCACCAAAAGGATATTTTATCATCTAAAATATATAATAATGTCGAGCTTTGATCAAATTCCATCCGACTTCGAAGTATTATGATGCATCTCTCTAGGACAGTATTTTGGAAACTGGATAATTATTGTGGCCTATTAAATGTCTATCAGTCCGCTTTAATAAAAGTCATGTGGTTATTTACTGGCAACCAATCACATTTTACTAAGAAGTTTGGTCGCATGTGCCAATAACGGCTGTGAAATATAGAGAATAAGTTATTTCGTCCCACAATAACGTATTGTTGTTCAAAATTTTTTATTTACCGTTTATCAATTTTTACTTCTGGGACATCTCGTTCCCGGCGTCAGTTTGACACAAATATGTACAGACGTTGAATAACAGTGATGTATATCTTGTTTGCGTAGCCAATTTACTGGTGCATGTCTAATTCATACGAACACAAGTGATTCTAAATCAAAACGGTAGCAGTACTGTGGTTTCGCGATGTCGTTACACACACAATCATATTGGTAAGTTGTCTAGAGACATGTTGTGGGGATCAACAAAATGGGATGTACTTCCAACAGTTGTTCAAATATATTATTCACGTCAAATATTAAATCATGTAAGATTGAATTTGTGGAGACTTTCTTTATCTGTTTTTATGATTTGTCGATAGAAATTTATCGAGAGAAAATCAGCACGTTCTAGGAAACAATTCTTCCTTGAGTCTGACATTTCTTAAGAACAGTTTACCTTGTTTGGAAATAAACTCAATGGACCGTTCCGTTGTTAATGGCTTGTCGCCCAATAGTAATTCCAAAGAAGGGAAAATAGACCACTGTTATGTCAGCTGCATAGTTTGAGGACAGGTCTGCTTGGATATGCTACGATAATTGATGAATGACCGCCGATTTCATTCGGGAAATCGAGCTGTCGTTCACTGAAGATACACAAGCTGTGGATGAAGCCAAGATTCGAATAGTCAATTTCTCCAAAGGTACGATTCAGTTTTACTCCTGTTGCCAATTGCAACAACAAAAAAGCGTGGGTTAAAAGGTGAGACCATGTACGAACTATCAGAAATACTTTGTATGCTGCCGATTCAGTCCCGATTTAAACCAAAAAAAAGACAGATTAGTTAATCAGAAAAAATATTTCATAAATATAATCGTGTGTGACCGGTCGTAAATTTGTATATGATCCAGAAAACATGAAATTTAAATTAAATAGAAAATATTACATCGTTTATTTCTTTCAGTGCAGTTAATATTGCTCGTGTGAGTGATTGGATTGATAATCCACCAGATAAACCAGCTGTCCTTTTAAATAACGTCAATTAAAAAAAGCACTTGAAACCTTTAACTCTTTGCGTCGAACACCTCATGTTTTACACCAAACTGGTCATTTAAGAGGCAATATTTTTGTTTTCTTTTAAAAGACAACGGCAAGATAAGCCGATTCAAAACAGTTCTTAATACTGGTGATAAATGTCACTGTGTGAACTAAGAGTTATTTAGTGCTGATTGAAATGTACATTTTTAAATGGTGTTTCGTTGAGACTAAGTCTTAACGGCGCCGTCTGCAGAAGTGATTAGTGAAATGGGAACAGACATATATATAGCTAGGTTCCGTGGGCCATTATTAAATGACACACGCTATACGTTACCTTTCCCATGTACTAGATCTCTAAAATCACTCTGGAGAACAATCCGTATTTCCGCTGATACCAGATTTTACCCTGTCGAAAGAACATAGCTGTCGGCATTAAATTTGCCTATTAGACTTAATGAATAAGATTGGATGCTGATTAACTAGTGCATATGTGTAGAAATTTTAAATTACATCTTTTCATTATTAAATCCACAAAACAACAGACCAAATTCTTAACTTTATTCTCCAATCTAAGCCTGGGCTCTTTCTCTATTTTATATATCTTGAAACACCCGTTTGGATCAACTGACTTAATTTGTTAGCAGACATACATTTTCTAGTCGTCAACTCCAACTTCTATTGTTTCAATGACATATGTCTTTTAAACCAAAAAGTGCCACCAGTCGGCGTACTGCTCACAATGAACTTGAGACGCTGTCCATTTGATTACGTTATAGGTTAGCGACGCGACGGGAAGTCAATCTTGGATAATGTGGTACAAGAAATGAATAAAGTTCATTGCGAGATAATTCTAATTTAAATCTTCATCAGAATCTAATGCAGCATGACATCAAGGACATATAACGCATGCATACGCAAACAAGGTGACGTTTCTCCTCCGACTTAATTCCTGGATTGCCCTGGGTTGTGATGGTAATCTCAAACTGACCGTTCTTACAATGGTACCTGTTTAAATTATAAACCGTTGTGAAAGACCTTTGGTTTGTCATTGATTTTTTAAAATCTGCAATTTGATCCTTTACTCTGATGTATAGACTTTACTGATATGTCTAATTGGTAGTGTATAATGTAAAGCGTGTGATCGGTCATTTGTATTGTCAATTTGTTTGGGAACCATACATTCCTTAAAGGAAGGCGTAAATCAGTATAACTCCATATATCAATATTAACGACTACGATTTCAGCTACGACAACGAACTGATCGACCTCGCGGCCAAGCTTGGTAAATCTAAGTCCCAAAATGTGATACAAATGCTTTTGCCAAATCCAATTAAGCTGATAATCAATAGAACTAGAATGAAATCTAAAGATACTGGTGGAGGCTGTAGTTGAAAATAATCATTCCTTCCGATTAACACAACATTGTGGCAAATGTTGCCATGAATAGGCAAGAAAGGGGCCCCTTAACTGAGAATACCCATGTGTTTGAGAGAGGTTTGAGACAACACCTATAGCTGTGTTTTCTTGATATGTGATTGGAGCGGACATTGATGACACCTTAACAATAAGTCTTACGAATAAATGTTACCCGGAATTCAGAGGCGCCCTCAATGATGGTTCTTGAAAAGCAACAAGTTGGTTTACACAAGATTGATCAGTCACTTTCAGAAAATTATTACAACTGATACACGACTGATACACGACGTTTTTTCTAGGCGGCTATAAATTACTTCCAACCTGTAAGGCAAAGTAGGAACGCAAATGATAACACAAAAAACGGATAAGAATCATCACTCAAAAAGTGCAGTAGATACAAAAGGTACCTTCCAGAAAGTAACTTCAGCAATGGAGATTAGCGTATGCTGTAATCTCTGAAAAAGAAGGGATGCTTAAGCTACCTAACTGAATACAGCACACTTCTGTGTTGAAGTGAAGTGACGTCAATGTCAGTAGGAAAACGTGGGCATAATTTTATGGAGATTCATCAAAGTTTTTATTTCACCAAACGTAAATATGAGCCTGAGAGCATGAGTCTTTTACAACTGCCCATCACATATACCGCGAAACTGTATTTTAACATAATAATTTGTTATATGGGATATCATTTTTACTGGGAGACACTGGCTGGAAATATAAACGGGACTGTTCTGTTAACACTACACTGGCCATAACTCACATTGTATAAAGATGCACACCAAGCATTGATAGAAAAGGGAATCTTTCGGTAGATTAGAGAAAACCATTGTTTGATTAAGGTAATTTGCTAAATCAATAGTCAGGTTGATTTTATTCATGACCAGCCAATTCCTCGGTTTTCATCCCGTGCTCATGTCAACATTTACTGAATTATTCTAAAGTGTTATTCATAGTGCGTTTCAATATTGGTAGTCATTTCCGGTCGTTTAAAGTTAAATGTGGTGAAATTTTATTTTGACATGTATACAGTGCAATAACATCAACAGGTCTTTGCCATTTATCATATAGGAATATAATAACCAAGAAAATAGAAGAAATATAAACGCTGAATCTAAGAAAATAAAACTGTATCGGGTATTAAGCATTATTATGTTAACTTCTTTAGGTGGCATTCAGAAGCTGTAGGTAATCATTATTGGAACACAGATTTAATGGTTATACTTGACAAAGACAGCAGTAACCGTGTCGAATCGTCGTGTGAAATAATAAAGAAGAAGTTGATATCCATCAAATCTGTGTTCCAATAATCATTATTAAGTTGTTTGATGATTGCGTCATAATAAATTAAACAAATATCCCAATCAAAGAAACAAACAAAAAACCTTTCTTGACAGTTCTGAAAACCGCACAGCGAAATGACACGTAATTCAACTGATTGCGATAAGATACATGCCGAATTTTCGTCCTTGTAAAATATATTTTTTCGAACAATAAAATAAAGTCATCCTATTTCCAGGATCGCGAGGAATCCTTCAAGCACCTAATTTAGCATGCACAGCCCTTACAACGGATTGGAATCGGTCTAAGAATCTAGAATGAAACTTTGAGTCAAAAATAAGTTATACGTGGTCATCAAATAAGCCCTGAGTTACGTTCGAACTTTTGTTGTTCCTTGAAATACCATTCTGTCAGTGAACAAATGTAACATCATGAGTTTACGAGATATTTTACTGTGAAGTTAAGGGGTCTTTATCCATTACTTGATGGCTGGCATTTTCTTTGGAAACCATGGAACATTGATTTTATAAGCTTTAAATTTCTTTTCACTAGATAAGATGTGGGTTTTTCATAAACAATTCAGCAGCTGTAATCATCTTAGAGAAAACACCCTGAAGCTACACAGTATTGTAGAGAATTGATAGCTTATTTTCTTTTTAACATCGCAATTATCACATTGGCTGATGTAACCGTGGGTGCTTTATATGACATGTTCGTCTTACACAATGCATTTCCAGACGTTATCCTGTCATTTCGTTCTTTTATCGTTCTTCTGGATGTCTAAAAGCTTATAGTCTCATGCCATCTGCTCGTTTGCCATTTTTAGATTCGAGGCTATGAACGCTACTGTTACATCGTACATAGATATGTGTTTGAGAGAGCATAGATCTAACAACAATAACCAAAATCACGTCACGTTTAACCGATTGTACTTCTTGTGAATCATATCTGGTTAAATATTAAATGAAGATCTATTCATTGGTTTTCACACCATCAAACACACGTTACGATGCCGAGTTGAAGTTAAAAAGGGTGTTTGTATTTATTCGAATAACAGCAAATATCATTACTATCTACATATACGGTTGCTGTTTAATAATCTAAAATAAAGTAATGAAAAAAACCCGTGAAACTCATTACGAATATAACTTAGAAATTATTTTCAACTCAACCGTCAACTATTTAAACGAATCCCCCGCTTACACAAGCGAGTCTGTTGTGATTCGATGGCTGAATAACATTGGTCTCAATATTTGACAGTCTAAAAACCGCTGGCTCATTATTGACAGAGCAACTTTAAAACTATAACGTAACCTAATGTTATTCGAAGAACAGTAAGCATAGTCTTAATTACCAGCGAATTATTTATCTGTTATTGAAACCCGAATGAGACACAAGGTGATAGGGTGCTTCAAAACTGCTTTTTGTCATAGTTTTACGACCTTTAATGTCCTAAGCGAGTCGGCATACAGTCCATCTTTGGGCGATTTTTTAAAAAAAGATCGCGTGAAGTTAATCTAATATGATGTCTGGAAGACAATATAATGGGTCGTAGAGGGAGACACCACGACTCAACTCCTCTATTAAACAGGACGCGTTGTTTTTAAACAATCTAGTACTGATCAGATTACGCTCTTGATATTCTACAGTAATGATAACGTTTATCATAAATACGACTTAACGTATCATGCACTGAGAATG
>JAVFBZ010000149.1:1544-12679 GCA_032466195.1 Katharina tunicata
TACGATTCAAACAGGTTTCACATACATGTACGATTCAAACAGGTTTCACATACATGTACGATTCAAACAGGTTTCACATACATATACGATTCAAACAGGTTTCACATACATGTACGATTCAAACAGGTTTCACATACATGTACGATTCAAACAGGTTTCACATGTCCATCATTTCTGATGTATGGAAACATTTCCAGATGCCAGCAACGAAACACAGCATTTATTGTGCCGGCCCAAATGAACTGCAGGGACCAGTTAATAATTTCATGAATATAATCGATCAGATCTCGGATGCAAATTAGCTGCGATCGAAACTATTAGGCCCCCTTAATGAAGAAAATTACATTGACCTGCAAGTTTCGTCGCTTGCTTGTAGCTTTTTAAAACTAAAAATGAGGTATGCTGCATTGAAATTGAAATTCAATTGAAAAGAAATTTGATCGAAACATTTGCCTGGATATAGACGAAAAGCTAAACTGTGATTGCACGGTTACAATTTCGTGAAAAGGTAACAACAACAACTGGTGTTTCGGAGCCCTGCATAATTTTATTAGCTGCATTATGACTGGACAATGATCGAAGTACAACGTAAAAAAATCCACAACTGGACGAATTTTTTTTAAATGATTGGACTTTTCTACAGACCTCCGGAACAAACTACTTCATGCATACACATTTATTCTTTATGTATATGTTACAAAAATATCCAACTGATTGATAAGATCTGTAAAATGGCCTGCCACTTTACAACTTAACACTTCTGAAGTGTTGTTGTGTGTTATCACAAAAGTATAATCAATTCACACATTTCATTCAAACTGTATCCATATGTTTTATCATTAACAAAATGGTTTAGTTTTGCGTTGGGAGGGTCAACTTTTGATTTTCATATCGCTACTGTCGGGGTCTTTTTTAATGTCAAGCACAGACGGTAAACTATCAGAGAATTCGTTTAAAGCTTTGGTTAAATTTGAGTTGACGTCATGTTTAACTACTAGATCGTTTTCCTTGCAGAGAAGTTTATCCTGTACTGCAACCTTAACTGAGAGATCTTCGGGTTCATCTTGTATCGGGAACGTCACCACGTCAGCTGTACCATTATACGCCACAGAGTCCAGAGATGGACCTTTTGGAAGCTGACTGGAGGGTGATGGTGAGGAATTAAATGCACAGCACTCATCATTTCCCTTGAGCCCCCCTCTACTTTCCTCCATCCATTCTTCTTTAACAGATATATGGTCAACGGCCGCTCTATACATATTGTCTTCGGTAATCATTTCCTCTTTGATTTCTGGCCTATCAGAAGACTCTCTGAACACACGATTCTCTCTGTAAGGAGATTCCAAATTGCAGGGTTGTTCTTCCGGACTGTTAACGTTAGGCAATGGAACAGGATATTGTAAGTGTGATGGCGGGGGCCGGGGCTGAGGTCTTGCCCCTCTCTGACCCTTCTTTATGTCTTTGGGCTGTCGCAGGAATCTGGAAACATAACGATTCAGCATTTGTTGGCAAAAGAGAAAAAAAAAGATGAAAATTCATGGGCTTGAGACATAAACCCGTTCTAAACCATATAGTGCTTAGGTGCATAATCAAATAGTTTATAGCCATCAGCCTTTTCTGCTTAACACTTTACAACAAAACCATTTTTTACAGGTCAGTATGCAATCTGCAAATAAGTTCAGATTTTTATCTATTTGATTGGTGTTTAGCGTCGTACTTTTTGTTTTGTTTTTATCTTTGTATATTTTATCCTATATGACGACTTTGCCGGTGTATGGTGGAAAGCTGGGACGAAACATTTCCGACAAGTCCACAGCCTGTTGAGATCTTCCCTTTTTATTCATGATGTCGACACACCTATTCCTGCTACAGCACTTGGGACTCAGTAGGCCATCTCAACCGGCCACGACCCGAACCTAAATAACTGTTTGGTGACGACATAACACAAGTGGATGGCCGTTCTCTGAAACTCCATATCTGAATCTCTAACCAATTTTTTTCAAAAAAGCAAAAACTCTTTAAAATACTTACTGATATGTCAACCTCTTCCCCTGCACTTTCTTGATTATATTCATCTTGTAATAATATCTTAATGCTCTGGAGAGTTTTTCGTATGTCATATTAGTCCTGTTTTTCTGAATACCCCAAAGTTCAGCCAATGCAGTAGGGTTAATGATCCTGAAGGTTAACTTATCCTGATCCTCCCAGCGAATGAAATCTGTATAACTCCCGTTCACCAGCAGATAGTTAATGAACTCCCACAGTAACCGGCAATCTAAAAGGCAAACAAAACATAAACTATTACAAAAACTTGTTCATATTTCTGAAATTGAATTTACAATCATTAGAATACCCGTTTACACGACATTGTTCCTAACTCGTTTATTGAAGATCAAATCCAGCAATTCGGAGGTGCAAATTGGAGTTAATTTGATATAGTTCGTTTTGGTATAACCCGCACAACGTGATCAGCACTAATGACAGCAATATCACCAATCTCAAATGGCACAAATGTCGCTTGATTTTCTGGAATGAACGTAAAGACACCGTAAACTGTTCTCTTCTGATTCCTCCCGTAGTACATCGTGTATTGATATTTTGCGTAGACGAGTGTCTGTAGGCCTATTGCATGTTGGTGTCTGGGTATCACCACTATTGGCCCATTAGCTGGCAGATTGTTTCCTTTATCTTCCATTCAAACCATCCACCAACCCAATACATTAGTCTGGTTCAGTAACAACATGCTTGCGGTGCCGTGTCCGGTCTTGCTTTGTCACACTGCAACTCTTCCAGAGATTCTGTAATGATCATCTCTATCGTTTGCAATCTGCAGGCAACGCTCCAGGTAACTTCTCGAGGGTATATAATTTTTAAAAATTCAATAACATAATGGAAAATATATATCAAATATCCCTTTAATTAAACCTATTTTCTTATCTGAAGTGTGTCATGGGAAAAAAAATAAGTGGGATATAGTTGGACAAGTGATCGAGTTCATCACTCAAAAGTGGTCAACCTCTAAACAAAATGTTTGATGTATGAAAAGCCTGTGCAAAAATCCCTGGATCTGACCAGACTGCTTGGCCAGACAGTATATGTGTGCTGGGATATAGTATCCACACTATATCCATACTTTATCCCAGATGTGTCTAATCTTGAGGTTACATGGTTCGCTCTCACACAGACTGATTAGCATGCTAACACTATAGTTTGACTAGATGTTAAATTCGTCAAATTTACATCATGAAGAATTTACAAAAGAATTACTCTATTGTACATGTGAAAAAACAAAATTGGAGCTTTGGAAATTGTTCCAGAGCCTTCTTTTCAAATCGACGTAAATGGGTTACATGTAAATTTGTTACTAAAACAACAACGTTATAAAGAAAACAAACGGAAAGTGGCAAACTTCACCCAGATGTCCAGCTTCACTCCGCTTTACGGTACTGTAAAATATGTTATGCCTCCTACTCTAGGCACTCTCGATAAGCGAGGGGAATAGCCTGACGAGACTTTTTAAAGACATACCTGAGTTTTTCTCCCTCCACACCGGTGTTATGTTATCTGATGGTGACCGTTTATACAATGATATAGTCTGAGGCGGATTCATATCCGACTCTGTTGTCATGCCATTCTTTGGGAAATGAGATACTCGGCTGTCATGGTATAGATTTGAAACATGGTCTGTCGAAAATAAAATAGAACTACATCAAGCCACCTGTTAAATAAGAGATAGTTTACAATTTTATATAAGAGTTTTTGAATTATATATCTTTGTCTTGCACAAAACATGGCCATTGTATAGAGCTTTTTGGTCATTTCGTTGTTACACATCTTAGTGTCCGGGGATACTATTCGTGAAGTAAAACGGCTTACAACCATGGAAAATGTCAATGAACTCAAAAATATTATGCATGTATCATGCTTAATAAAAAAAAATATATATTTCGTTAAATAAGGTCAGATTTTTCCCGAACAGCCTATCCATGCGTGTAAGTTGATCTATGTTTACATTTACAAAATATAGCTCGGAGGAATCTTAACACGGTCTATTTAGAATGTCAGTCAAGCTGAGTAACTCTGGCAAGGATGGTAGCTGAGTGGCATCAGAAGATAAGGAAGTCATGTCCACCTGTCATTCAACCTTAGGGACACGCCAAAAGACAGTAAGTAATAGTCTGACGGGTCATAAAGATACCAAGGCAATTTATTAATGTAGGCTAACTAGGTAAACTTTAATTCGATAGGCTTAGCAAACTTCTAAATATGCATAGTTTCCGTGTAACTTCCTTGTACCCTTTGAGTAATTACACGATAGGTCGGCTGTTACCAGGCGGCCCAGAACAGGCGACCTGGCGTATGTGTTTGTTTCTTGATTCTTTACGGCGTGATTTACTTTTTCATTCTTGTAAAGTTTTTGTCATTTGATACGGCTTGAAGCGATACGTTGTTATCAATTCTATTCTTTACTATACATTCGATTGTTACGATATACCCGTAACAGATATCTGGATTTTAGCCCTGGCTAAGGCCTGTATGTTTGAGCTTACAGTCATGCGTATAGCGCTGGAGGAGCTTTACTTTTCTACAGAGCTGAAAATTTAACAAAAGAATACTGCACAAACGGTTTGAACACTGCTGTGAGACTGGCGATTCAGGATTCGTCACGATTTCGATGCCAGTTTTGTCTGTTTACATTGATACGGACTAGCGCTTACGAATAACAGTTTTGTGTTATCCAGATGTGTTTAAGAACAACATTCCTTATACTGTATATAAAGAGAGGCATGCTTCTCAAATGTTCAACTTTTGAAATATTTTCGTAATTGCGCGTCAAACTGTGTTGAATGACTGACTCCGTGGCTATACAAATCCCTTCGCACAACAAAAAGTTTTGAAGTGAAACGCCATTCATTCGACTCAATGAGATTTAGAGTAAAGTAATGTACAATGACTTCCGGTTTTTATAAGCTTTTTAATCCAAACATCTAAATAATGTGAACAATAGATAATTTGTCAAAGACATTTATGAAAATCGAAAATGAGAAAAATAATAACAATAACTAGACATAACATAAATAAATTTGAGGCATACGCAACAGTAACGAAAATAAAAACTCTCTATAGCTAAATTTATGGAATATGGTGGCCAAGAGCTGCCACGTAAATTAATTTACTTTGATACAATTAAAACTAAATCAAAATTAAAAAAAAATAATAATAATAATTTAATAACGAAATAAAAAAAAAACAAAAAACAAATCCAACGAAATAAAAAAAAAACGAAAACATCAAAATAAAAAAAAAAGAAAGAAACAAAAACAAATTGAAAATAAAAACAAAATGAAACAAATGCAAAATGAATTTATTTATTTATTTATTTATTTTTTAATTTTGATTAAGTTTTTATTGTTTTATAGTAAATTAATTTACGTGGCAGCTCTCAGTCACCATAATGGAGTAATATTTGGTATGTAAGGTAGTAAAAGTACAAAACACAAAACACTAGTGCGAGTCTATTCTGTATGACAGCAACCTAGGCATATGTGTAAAAACACATCTGCGGGTAGCGAGATGGCCTCTATCGGCTTCCATACACATGACAAATCTATATTCAGTTACTTTTCGTCAGTGACATTGGCGATTGGCATAGTGAATTGTTGATGGTGTACAATCGTAATCCAGCAGTCCAACAGATCAGTTTCGAGTAACATAGAATAAGAGAAACTTCGAACGCGGAACCATTTTAGTATGGATAACATATTTCGGCTTAATTATATGCCACCATCAATTAAGCATATACATTTAACTGATATTGGCAGAATACAGGTATATTATCTGTACCCGACAGGACTTCTTGGTTCGGAGTTTCTCTTATTCTACGTAGGCTAAGCTTACCGAGAGTGGATGGAGGGGATGCGTTCTCTGACGTGTGGTCAGACTGGCCGCTATCTGAACCAGCACTCGGGGCTGGACTCAGGACAGTATCAGGAATACGGTATGCTGAAAAATTAATTTTCGTGAAGTTATAGGTTTAGCAAACTCAGCAGGATCAAGGGAAAACATGTTCAAAGGTTTCCGACATAGACAAATAACAATTGATAGAAATAGTTTGTACTTTGATACAACAACGAAACAACACAGAGAAAATACTATACGACAATTTTCCGTCACGTAAATGCAACTTTGGATAATGATTCACGGTCTGAATACATTCATGGTCGTGTCAGTCTGCTATGTAAGCGTCACCAATGAAGTGACTCTTAGTGAGCAATGCTGGTTTCTTTACGACAAGATCTCTTTGTCAACCTACAAACACTTATCTTACGAAAGCTTTACATTGAACTTTTAACAGTTGCATTTCTTTTCTGTCAAAGACAGATTACAAAAACACAGTACTGTTTACACATGACTAGCGAGTTGTCTGTTAATTTTGTAATTGTGTAAGCTTCCCATAGTTAAACAAAGTAACGATCTCAGAAGGCAATCTTGGGGGAGATAAGCAGACATTTTGAATCAACAATTGAATCGTATATGTTTACTATAAGTTTCCTTACAGGTATTGACACAGGTGCAGTGTTTCTTGATCATGACAGACTTCGTTTATGGAATACTGGCATACTCGTGACCAGATTATTAGTAAAACAAAAAATCACACATATCAGTTCACGCACGTCAACGAGTCTATATTATGCGATTTGAGTAAAAGCCGATCTTTGCTCTAACTTTTACGGGGTCTTCCGACCTACGAACCATTTTAAGAACTACTTACCTGTTATTGGTACAGGATATTTGGTATCATTATCACGTTGTTGAATCGCTTTCTTTAGGTCTGGTAGAATGGGAATATAGTTTGACCTTGGTTGGGGCGGATTTAACCTTGACGTATTTCCAGGTACAACAACAAAAGTACCTTCCCGTCGTGCAGCTGTGCAAATGACATAAATTCATTATTTCCTTCATAATCGATTAGATGGATCACAACAGAAACTTGTTAATGAAACAAAAAAACTAATTAATTGCTTAAAATAAACTTCCAAAACGCAAACGAAGATAAAAAAAGAAGTTAAAAAAACTTAAATAGCTCCACAACTTTGGATATAGATTTTTTCGATGTGAACAAAAAACGCATTTAAAACGCAAAGTGATAAACAGTGTTTATCAGATCTTAACTAATGTAATTACAATTTTGCAAATTTCAATACCAGAAAAATTAAACATTTTTTGGGGAATTTAATATTTGATTAGTATGACAAAAGGGTTGACATTTCTGATATTATTTACTGAGATATTTCTAGATATTTGTTGTTACTGTACACTCTTGACAATGAATCGAATAAATACTTTATGAGGATGGGACTATTGAGATTCGTTAAGAGCAATAGATACCTGGTAAAGGACAAGGCGAAGACGAAGAGAATGCGGGGAGGCCAGCCGTAATAGCAGGATATGTGGGCAGTGGCTGATACAACATGGGCCCTGTAAACATAATGCCGCATACAATTAGGAAACAAAGCGAAATATGCGGAAATATAGCCATTGTTAGTCACCAAACTATTATAGCCAACTTAATAAGAATCAAACTTGTATAGCTTATTAAATATGTTCGTCGTTTACATGCTGTATTCATTCAAACCTTAAAAAAAGCTTTAAATTAAATAATAGGTTTAAATTAATTACGATAAAAATGCATAAATACATCTACATCAAATCATAACAGCTCACAATGAAGGCCAGCCTTTCAGATCTGGTTGCAACCATATTGGAAAACTACCATGGCAATATTTTCAAAACAATAAAAAATACAATATGCAGCAGAAAATTCAAAAAGAGCGAAAATATTTTTTTACTTCGTGAAACGTTAATAATAAACAAAACACGAGTAAGGAAAAGATAGTTTAAAATGCACGATTAAACAAAAGTCAAACGTCTAATTACTTCCATAGAAATGTTGGGACGAATTCATTTCTATATTTGTTATAAAGAATTTAAAAATAGATATTGCAAACCACACTTGCATGAAATAGAGATACGATGACACATGGGCAGGTTTGGATCGGATGTAGAACGGAAACAGCGCGAACGTTCATGAATGCGGTTAACATTTCCATAAGAACAATCCTTTACGACCTTACGTTATGTCATTAGGCTTGGCGAAAAAAGAAGGAGAAGAAAAAAAAACACAGTTTGCTTGTAATACTCTCATGCACGCGAATATACCTTGTTTAGTTAATGTGATAATAAGTAAAGACAGAGGATTGTGGAATTAAACTAAAAAGCTCTAAATAGTCAGCCATTAAGCGCATGACATATGAAGATCGGATGAAGATAAAATGACTCAATCACAATAGCCTTAATGAGATATTCGAGTAGGCCCTAACAATCCAAAAAGCCCCTGAGCCTTTCTTTAATTACCTACCAATCCCTCCATTCGCATGGTTTAAAAATATTACCTATATATATTAAATAGGCTTCGAAAATTTAGCTGAAACCCTTAATTCCTATTAATCTTCAATCGGTTTTGGAAGTTATATTCGCCGAAATAAAGATGTTCAAAAATGACTTCTATTGACGGTACAGACCGATCGTACTGATCAGCGCGAATATAAACACCACATCCCTTAGTAGTATAGTACATGTATAATACTCGAGTTTTAATTTGTCCTCATTTAACACTACACTATACATCAATATGCATGATTAGGAAAATTCGCCTTATGTTCTCTTAGCAATAAAGCAAAATGCGAAAGGTATTAATCTAAAATACTATACACAATCCATTTTATCCAATATTAAAATCGCGCCCAAAACGCTTTCATTTCCCGACCAGCATTGTTTTATCCAATGTTTATGTGTTAAGTACTTGATGTATCTTAAATTCATACAGTTTCATGTCTGCCAGTTGTCTTAATAGCTAAAGCTCGCCTTTAGATTCGCTATCCGCATTTCAATACTTCACATGGTGTTTCAATAACTTTAATCACCTGTAAACTCCGATCACTCCAATCGCTGGTCCATTCCTCCAATCGCGTTTCGTACCACTAAAGCGCATTTCAATCAGTTTCATCGACCTCTTACCCTTAAGATCAGACTTAGAACTTTTGGATGGGGTTCAATCCCTTTAATCTGGTAGCTTTGATGGCTCCCGAGTGCCTGACATTCAACCCCGTTTTTGTCTTGAATGGTACGGATATGCTTTAATCGTAATTTTACATATAATTAAATTAAATCCTTTAAGACACTTTCATCAAGTTTCAATTCCTTTTATCGCATTTTATTAACCGAAATTGTGGTTTCATCCTTCAAACCCCTTCCGATCCCTTAAATCACGTTTCAATCCCTGGGGGCATGTGTGCCTTTTTTTTTTTATGTTCCTGCAATGTGATAGCACAGCTATTTTATATATATATTTTTTGTATAAAAAAGGAAGAAAATTTTGCTTGCCTCCACCGGAATTCGAACTCGGGTCTCTGGCTATATATAGATAAATTGCCATATATTAATCAAATAACATAAACAACACAATTAATGGATTTGACAAATGCTTATCTGCCATACCTGAGTTACGACTGATGAGTTTCTGAAGAACGTTATAGAGTATATCTCCAGCGTCCGGCACCCGCTCCATAAAGTCGCTCCTCATCATCACACACAACGCCTTGCCTGTAACACAATGTTAGGACATTAACAATACAACTACAGTTAACATTGTAGAATTAAACTTATATTCTTAAGACGTTAAGACCGTTTCTCATATATTCACAAATAGATTAATATATCAACTTTCATATTCCGCAGGATGAACATTTTAAGGATTTTTTAAGTAAGTACATAATTTTAGTTGAAGTCGCCATCTTCTTGTGACTTTAGTTGGACTTATAGCTCTTTTCTCACCTCAGTCCATCTAAAGGGTAGAACTTCAATGAATGGTTACTGGCCCAACTTATGTCACACGGAAACCACCGAGCCAAACTCGGAGAAGTTCGGGCGGTTTCTTCAAAGCGAAAACGGAAAGATGTATGCGCTCATAGAAATGTTTATATTACAATACCGAGTCACCCTGATGATTCGGTGGAGCGCAACACTTACCATTCATATTGAATTTATCAGCAGAGATATGTACAATTGAATACTCTTCTTCGCACCATTGTAGCCAGGCACTCACTTCCTCTTTGGACCATAATTGTGGATGTTTAGCTGAAAGGTAATAATGAAATTTATACGTCCGGGAATTTTTCTTGTGTTCTTTATCACAATGCTATAAAACAGTGCCCTTGCCTAAACCAATGCAAGACCGACGCCACGTGTATGCTTTTCGGAAATGTCAACTTCAACACAGTTCTCTAAATTATGAATAAAAGATAAACGTGCCACATCTAAATCGTATTTATTAAAATTGTTATCGTGAATGTTTGTTTGTATCCATCTAACACGATTTGAAAAATAAGAAGAGCTTGAGGACAAGCTTATGCTGTTCGGTTGATAGTTGTAAAAAGAAGATCGTATTGTGGATTAGTTAATAAAAACGAAAGAAAGAAAAAAAAAACCGTTACTGTATCACAGAAAATAAATAAAGGAATGTTTGATAATACCAGTAGTCTCATACTATAATAAACTCGTATCTTTCTTTTACTTCTGTCGTGACTACCCCTTTATGATGATGTTGTGATACAGTTTACTCAAAAAGTGTACTGTAAATGAATTTTGACTTAATTAGTATCAACTGATTCAAAAATTAACGGAGATAAATTGTGGCAGTATCAAGGCGATAAACTCTCACTCAATACGATTTCCCCTCTGTTTCTGTAATGAAGAAGAACTACCTTGTCAGAGACGTCAATTATATTAATCCCCATAATCTTGACTTGAAGAAGGAAGAACGAAATGATTCTATCAAAGACTTGAAGAAGGAAGAACGAAATGATTCTATCAAAGACTTGAAGAAGGAATAACGAAATGATTCTATCAAAGACTTGAAGAAGGAAGAACGAAATGATTCTATCAAAGACTTGAAGAAGGAAGAACGAAATGATTCTATCAAAGACTTGAAGAAGGAATAACGAAATGATTCTATCAAAGACTTGAAGAAGGAAGAACGAAATGATTCTATCAAAGACTTGAAGAAGGAAGAACGA
>JAVFBZ010000159.1:0-10645 GCA_032466195.1 Katharina tunicata
TCTGATACAGAAGGGAGTTTCGTCTTAACCAATAGGTCCTTGAGAGATTTGTTCTTCTTGTACGCTATGATAGGTCTCTGTGATAGAGGCTTAGCCATTTTAGGTACAAATATATACTTTCTGTTTTTTTGTTGATCGCTGTATGTTCTTAAATGTAAATTGTTTCGTATTAAATTTTTATATTAATTCACACTGTTCAATATGTCATGCAGAGGGCCTCGGGGAAGATCAGCATCAGCTGACAGAGCTTCATTTTGTTATGATCTACCCTCAGGAAATAAAGTTTTATTATTATTATTATAAAAAGTAATTTATTTCATGTGACTAATGTTTTTCAGTAGTTTCAAGTCTGAACTTCTGAAAAATTTCAAGATTGTATTTCTACACTCTGACACTTTGCATAACCTGCTCACTAATGTAACACCTCAAAGCTGATTGACGGTCCCCATGGTTGTTTAGATTACACATGTTAGATTTGAAAACGGTAATAAGTACATGCTGTGAAACGTTGCCAGTTAATTAAAAAGAAACCGATATCCATAAGAAAATGTTTCCAATTTACTGCAAGATGTCAACAAGATGTCAACAAGATGTCAACAAGATTTAACAAGATTAAAGTCACATACACACCCCAAATTTGGATTTTTCAACAAATTCCGTTTGCCTTGATTTTTACAAGATTAGATCTTTGTTCAGAAATTAAAACAATCTTGTTTTAATAAAAATTATTCAATGTTGGGTACAAAGCTTGTATGGACCAGAAGAAATCTAACAGTTATTCGAATGTAACAGAAAGAGGGCTGGCCGTATTTGCCGTGATCAAAAAGACTTTGATCCAGCCGCGGTGAATGACCTTGTTTGTAACGAGCCAACTTTTTTAACCATGTAACGGGTGTGGCTAACACAGTTGACTCAGAGTGACGTCGGTACCTCAAAGTGTGTCTGACATGTGACAGTAGATTGACACGGCACATTTTCATCTAAAATTTCTGGCAGTATTTTTTTATTATTTTTACTTTTACAAGGCTTTTAAACTACAGTTACCTTCAAATCTGGGGGTAGAATTAACGGAATACCTCTAATTTTAACTTTTTGATGAAAATATATATAGTTCATGTGATTTTGTGAAAACCCAAAATACAGAATATTTGGGCGTGTATGTGACTTTAAGTGAGTACTTTTACATAGAGATTACTGCATGACCAGTATTAAGTTCTATCCTAGTTGAAATCTGTTTGGAGACTGATCAGTTGTTTAATCTATGTAGAAGGCTTTGTGCAGATATGTTTGTGTTAAACTGCTGGATAGATTCCCCATAAAAGATACACTATAGATTCATGTCTGTGTTTAAGATATCAGCCTAACTTCACTTGGGCAGAACATGTTTGTTGCTGCCTGTGATAGGTAAAAAACTTTCATAATGACAGTGACTTGTGACAAGCTACTCATGTTAAAATATAATTATTGGACCAAACTGAAATTATGACCAACCTTTGAATCATTCTTTCCTGCCAGTTTCCTTCAAAGGCATTTCCAGAATTCTTGAACCAATAGGAGCTGTTATCAGGGGTGCTGCAAAAATAGAACACTATAAATATTTATATACAAAGCATTGGTTGCCTTACTTATGCTTGTTAGCACACATATATTGTGAGCACTATATTTTAATCATAATTACAAATTATGTAAAAAGAAAAATCTTTGCTGTAGGTAATTCACATGGCCATTGAATGAAAGATACCACGATCAATCCCAGTGGTAATGAGGGATTACAAAGTGTGCAAAAATAACCAAAATAAAAACTAAAGTGTACAAATTTACAGTTGATGTACGTAGAACAAATAGCATCATTAGACTCTTAACTTAGAGAGCACATGGAGCCAATAAAGCTTTCACCTTCTACCTTATCAAAGTTAAATCAGTATTCTTAAGTTTAATCATTATTTATAAGTTTAATCATTATTTATACATGTATAAAGTTTAATCATTATTTATAAGTTTAATCATTATTTATAAGTTTTATCATTATTTATACATGTATAAAGTTTAGTCATTATTTATACCGGTAAGTTTAATCAGTATTTATAAGTTTAATAATTATTTATACATTTAAGTTTAATCAGTATTTATAAGTTTTAATCAGTATTTATAAGTTTAATCAGTATTTATAAGTTTTGATCAGTATTTATAAGTTTTTATCAGTATAACTCAATTTATTAGTATTAAGAAGTTTCCTGGGAATATTTGAAAACTGGTTAACACATTAAAGACGTGAAAGTGATTTAAATATCTTGAAAAAATAAAAAATCTGACAAACTATCATTTGTCAGCAATTACTTTTTTTTAAACCAAGTTAATTGTCATTTCCTGATTTTCTTACCTCTGCACTTAAGTTAGATTCGCAGAAAGAGAGATTGTCATATAAAGCTTAGATTCACAGAAAGAGGGATTTGCATATAAAAGTTTGATTCACAGAAACGGGGATTGGCTTTTAAAGTATTAAATCTTAGAAATAGGGATTGAAATATAAAAGTCTGAATGATCCAAACAAAAAGGTGTTGACATTTAAGAAATTTGATTCACAGAAAGAGGTATCAGCAAAACCTACCCAGATTTATATCTGTACTGTTGTAATGCTGAAAAAAACGTCTCTTGAATATCCTGAAAATATTGAGAAGAAAACAAAAACAAAGAATTTTTATTATTTACCTGGTAAATATAGTAAAATATTGAAGTCAGTTTAAAGCAAAACTAACCTTTATTCTTACAATTACAGAAAAAACAAAATACAACCTCTTAAAATGTCTTGTTTAAGTGGCATTTAGAATCTGGGTACATTACAAAAACATGACGACTGAGATGGATTTTATATCCATATCAAATATACATGTATATTTATCCAGAAGTTGAAAATCCATCTCAGTCGTCATGTCTCTTAAAATGTATCGAACACAGATCCACCATTTTTTTAAGCTACAGTGTACTGTATAATATTATGGTATGACTAAAGAACCACAGTCAAGAGAAACAAATATCTGTATCAGTATACACAATACTTTGTTACTGTAAATGCTCAACAAATTCGACCCCCTTTACCACTTATAAAACTACATTTTATGCAAAGGTTAACAAGTGTAGAAACACACTGTTGAAATTTTAAGAAGTTCATACTTTAAGCTATAAGAAAATATAAGTTTTATTTCCAATCTCACAATAATACCTTCAATAAATGACTTGAAACATGTGTCCATGGAGGTCGAATTTGTTGAGCATTTAGAGTATGTTTTTTTGATTTGGGCTTTATGTCGTACTTAAGATTATTTCACTTGTATGATTAAGGTGCCCATACCAACTGGTGAACAAAACCACCTTTATGATCAACAATTTTTTAACATGTCTTATGAATGTTTATCCTCAGGGCCACAGAAAGCAATAGACCTTTTTCACGGAACGGGTGGCGCTGCAAAATTACATGAGGCGCCATGATCTTAAGACGCCACGATCTTGATACGCCACGCATCTCGGTATCCAAATCATGACATCACTGTACCGTACCGTATTTGCGTTTGCATCATTGGTGAAGAAACCCCTGTGACGATGCATGTGACGCGTAATCTTTCATGTCAAATGAGCAGATCGCCTCACTCTGATTTCAACATGGCGCTTCTGCGAGATAGGTCTACAACCAATGTTTTGTTGCTTGACTTCCCATTATTAACAGGAACCAGTTGTAACTTACGTTGTCCGAATCATCCTGATCATCTTCAAAGGCTGTGTGAGGTCTGGGAGGTAAGTGCTGCTCACCTAGATATGTAATAAATACAATCGATTTTATCATTCATCATTCAATAACCATATTCTAATCAATACTCATAAGGTAATAGCTTAAATTACAATGAGAGAGGTAGTAATGATGAAGGAATTTGCACTTTTTAAAAATATACAATGAGAAGGAAAAAGCTGATTTGGTCAAAAAATCTCATAAAACTGTTGATTGGAGCAGATAATGTGCTTGGTAAAGATACACATGTAAGCCTGAATGCCTGATACTGTATGACTTTGTGTGGCATGAATTTTATGTTATCTAACTTGGACATAGTTAAAGCTGCAATTGAAAAGAGAAAATCACCCCCTGAAAGTCAAGAACCTGCAATATATAGTCGGCAGAAAGAGTAAAGCCATACTTTTGATATTGGGTAAAAATGAAAAAAAAAAGAGACATTTAGAAGATACGGCACTTAACATAACACTTTAATACACAAGAAGTGTAATTCCGAACACAGAAAGATTCATTTTACCCAACGTTTCAACACTTTATTGTATCATCTTCAGGAGTATAATGAAGAATGAGCAACAAACATGGAAATATATAGTAGTTAACATAAGAAGCCAGATCATTGTAAGTTCTTTAAAATGGCAGTAAAAAAAAAACAATACTGACAGCAAAACAAAGTGTACTTAGAGCTTAAATGACAACATATTAGCTAAAAAATACTGTAAGTTCCTTAGTGGCTTTGATGCCATGCTTTAAACTAGGTTTTTGTCTGCGTATAGCCATTATGGATCAGAACGTCTGGTTTATATTCAGTGAAATGTGACTCAATCCATAAAGTAAGGTTTTATATTTAATGAACAAAATTTTAATTTGTTTACAAATTACGAGAACAATTTTTCTCTCACAAATATGACTCTACGCTTGATCAAAACAGAACTGCATTGAGAAAGTCAATGTATAGTCTTAAATGCAGACTGGAGCTGTCAGAGAACACTCTGATACAAACTGTAATTCAAAGTGATATCTTGATGTCCTCTAAGATGATGTTAAGATGGCGGGATATGTTATATGTTTAGCAGATTATGTTAACTTATTAACTATTGACACATATTACTATTGTACAGTTCTTATATGGACCTCAGTCTAAAATAAAAGTATTATTATTATTATTATATAAATGTAACTAGGACAAATACAATAGAATGTGCAACATTATCTCCCAAGCACCTACAGCTTACATGTACCTACAGTATAAACACAGTACCTTCTAATTTTGCAGTCATATGCGCCATCCCTGCATATGAGGATGCAGGCCTCTGTCTGAGACGTGACCTCTCCTGCGAACTCAACAAACTCAAATCCCTCTGTTTATTTCCTAGTCCAGAGTTATCTGCCCATCCTTCTGGGGTGGAAGGCGGTAGCTTAGTAAATTCAACTGGTCAAAAGAAATTAAGGCTTTTTTTGCATGATATGGCTCATAAACTGGCTCATATATTACAGCTAATCAACAAGAAACTTCTTTTTAAATAACATGAATAATGTATACTGCGTTTTGTCACCGAAAGCAATTTCAGCTTTATTGATCTTACATGTAGTTACAACTACTACACAATACCTCAAGTACTTGGCTTCATTATCATAATAATAATAACTTTTATTTTATTAGAATTACATAGTCAAATTGACTTTGATCCTCCTAAAGTCAAGTTTTAACAAATACCATTGTGTATATTTATATATACAAAATTTAAATACATTAATAATTTACATTTGCAGTATTGAGGCAAATAGATAGATAAACAAATGTCATAAAAGTATTTTAAAATTAAAATAATAAATAACCAAAAAAACTCTAAGTATTCACTACACGGTGATGACAATATGTATATGTACATGTAGACATGGTAGACAAGGACAGATAAATTAAGGTAAAAGTTTCCAAGCAAACAGTAACCTAAATATCTAAAGCAAACTAATGTTACATAAAACACACAGATCAACAACAACCAGAAAGTCAGAGGGGCCAAAGAATTTGTTTAAAACTACATGTAAGTATTGATGTATGAAAGACAAAAAAAGAAACGACAAGTATACTAAAAATTGACAGACTAAGCAGACTGTTAGTTATAAAGCAGATTAGATAAGGGAGATTCGCAGTCTTTACCTTGATAAAAATTTGGTAGTTCTACCTTGAGAGCTCTGTTGCTCAGTCGGTTAGTGCTGGCCCTTAGCCAGAGACCCTGAGTTTAATACCTGGTCATGCCGGTGGAAGCAAGCTAATATTTTTCTCTACATTTATCACTATATTATACATGTAGTACCTACATGTACTACAAAATAGCGAAAAACAAAGTTGATGGAGAAGGAGAGTAAGTTTAGGAGAGGAATTAGTAGCCTACTGTAAACTACAAATCTGAAATCAGAATTTACTGTCATTCTCCTGTAGAGATGGGGTTTCACTGTCTGTCTCACAAACTGGTAAAACCAAGTTTATTATTGGAGATTTTCTTGGTTGAGAACTCTTACTCTTTGGTCCCAGTCTTTTTTTACTGCCACTGTCTGCCAATGACGTATTAGTACCTGAATTGGAGTTATGTCATTTAACAAATAGTTTCCCAAAGAGCTTCAAATCCGGAATCATGTTTATTTCAAAACAAACATTACTTTTTCTTGTATCTATATATATAAGGTCTTGGTGGAGGCAAGCAAAATTTTCTTTCTCTACATTTATACTACAAAAATATATAAGTTATTGTTTTTGGTGTGTATAACTAGTAAAAGTGTTTCTGTTTTGGATATTTAAATTGACACTTTTTAGATATATATGTTATATGAGCTATTGAACATCATATTCACACCACAGTCCATCATAATCTATTTTCTATTTTCTGTTTTTTGTTCTTTTCATTCGGTATCTGATTGTTACTAAATGTCTGGCTTTGGTATAAAAAGTGTGAGTTAGTTAGGTGGAACCGTTTTCCCTCCTTTTTTGGCCTGTTTTCAACAAAAAACTGACATTCATATGTTACTGTATGAAGGGTATACCTTGTGCATGAGAATGTAGATGAGGTGGGAAAGCGGACCTGTGTTGATAAGAGCTTCCTTCGTCCACAATAACACTATCATCGTCAGTCAACCATAACTACAACAACAACATTATTCTTATTCTGTCAGTGTAATTTAATGGAGTACCTAACAACTCCGACAAATAACATCCTCACAGATATGATGGCGCTGTAAAATTAAAATAGATGATAGAATTAAAACTAAATAACTCCAGAAACCGTATCGATGTGGCTATCAAATAAACAAATATATATTATTATGACATCCTTTGAGAAAAATTGGTGCACAAAGAAAAATTGTCAACCGGGAAATAAACAATTTTAATTAAAATCATTAATCCAGACGTATTTTATTTTCTTACCTTAGGAATCCCATGGTCTGTAATTGTTGACACATCGTCCCTGGAGACAGAGAGGTTGCTGTTGTAGTAACTGTATGTCTCAGGAACCCTCTCTGGAGTTGTTCCCCTTGACAATATATTCTCTGAGAGTATTTCCCCTTTGACAACAGACTCAGGTGATGGGCAAGAAAGCTAGAAATAAATTTTATTTTTCTTATTTATTAACTTGATTGATGTGTAACGTCCAATTCAAGAGTACTTCATTTATATAACACCTTTGTTATAACAGTTTATACAAAATATATGTATTCATTTATTGGCTCGGCTTGCAATAATACATTTTTGTACTAGTCTTTCAGTTTGCATTCAGTTTGATGAAGAATTTAATATCAAATTGTTGGATGTTTCTTGTCATATAATCCTAATATAAAAACAGTTATAGTTCATTATAAGTAAGTGAACATAAAAAAAACTGTTTTCATGAATGAAAACTCTTGCTATCCATGGAGCAACAAACATGTAGGCGTCTATAGTTAACTTTTCAATTAGAAAAACACAAGATAACACTGATTAAATATATATCAAGATAACCACACGTGTATGTATCAGGCTGTTTTAGAGTTTAAATAAGTAGGTAGCAAATTTACATCTGTGTTGGCAGCTACACGTATAGTTGTATCGGGTGGTGGAGATGAAGACTTTCTGGTCTTTGATTTTCCCCGCACTCTTCGTACACTTGGGCCTTTCTTCTTTAGTTCACGTCTTGGCTGGTGGGAAAACAATTATTAAATATGTGTTTGTTGCGGGTCTGTTAACTAACACTGACTAAGATATCAAAAGATGAAGTCGAAAACAATGCAGTGCTTAAAACGCTATACATAGGAAACTGTAGTAAATGTGGGAATTAAAGTCGAGTCAGTTGATATTGAAACATTTTTAAATTCGTGCTGAGTAGGAGGTAGGAAAAGTAGGGGCGGCGCTGCAAAGTGTACATTTAAGTTAAATATCAGCCAAGATACAACACAAACCAAAGAAATTTGGAGTGTAGGATAAAGCGAAATCCCTCGTTTTTACCATTTTTGTCTTTGAGACGGTTGGGCCGTTTGGAAGGTGGATAGATTAAAATAAATTTGTCATTTCCTACCTTGGGCGTGGCACTTAATTTCCTAACATGTGAATGGTTGCTTGACAAAACTTCTTCCAATGAAACTCTTGGTTCTACTTTCTTTTCAGCACTAATGCTACTCAGTTGTACGTTAGCAAGACCATATTTTGACATTCGAGTGCTCTCAGGTTTTCTGGGAGGTGCACTTTTCACTGATGCTGATTTAACTGTAGTTGTTTCCTGTTCCTTTTTCGGTTTTGATTTAATTTTCTCTTCTGAAACAATAAAGTGGTGTAATCAATCTAACATTTGTATGTATTTGTATGTACATGTACATGTAAGTATTTGTTGTAAAACAAAAGAAAAGCAGCTTGAAAACAATGACTGTATACTGGTTATTAACAGATAAAGAGAAAGTCAAAAGTATCTTTCACCTTATGACGGCTGGAGGTAGCAGAAAAAAACAAGAATTTAATTTTCACACATTGCCTTGCACAGGTTACATCCCATCCATCCTTTGAAAAAATATTTTTCTCAATTCTGGATAATATAACATGAATGTGACACAACTGATACTTATACTTCAATATAACATTGTTGATAAGGAAAAGCAGATTGGTTTAACTATCAACAGAATTCAACACTTTGAAGACATTTTGTCAGCACTGTGATAATGTTTTTATCTTGTCCACAGTACCTGTATTCCACTAGTTATCTGTCCCGCTCTTTAATAGTTAGCACCAAGCTTTCAGCTATCTGATCTTCCATAGACATAGTGTAACATGAATATCAATGATATTTAAAATTAAGTACCATTCAAAGGGTTGTGATAAGGTTAGTTTGATTGGTTTTAAACGTCATACTCAAGAGTATTTAACCAATATGACGACTTTGGGTTGTGAGTGTATGGTGGACAACCAAGAAGAAACCTTGTAAAAACCACCCTGCAAATACGCAACTACCGGAAAACTTCCCTTATAGTCCACATGTGGATCGAACCTATTTGGGGTACAGTGACTCCCTCTCAACCACGGAGCCACAGCACGGCCTGGCTGTGATTAATTTAGAGGACACAAAAACTGATATTGTAACTTACAACATCCATTTTGATTTTTAACAGAATATTTTTTATCCATAATAGTCTTGTTTTCAGGTTGTTGCATCTTCAGTTTAAGACTCTAATAAAAGTGGTTGTGATTTGGGAAACAACACACTTTGTAGTTGATTATTCAAAACAAACAAGGGAATACGGTTAGTACAACAAATTGGTGTACTACAAACAAAACTAAGCAGCTAATTTAAAAACAAGGAAATAAAGCGTGCCAGCCCATTCGAGGAAGGAAACTACAGTTAACGACACTAGCAACATGCAAGACAGGACAAAACATTTACATAAGTTGATAACATTAACAAAACAGGACACCACAACAAATGGGCATCCTGTGCCCCTTAGCTCAGTGAGAACCAGAGCACAGGAGGCTACCTATAGTTTATGGGGGAATTCTCTTAATTCCATAGAAATTTTGCTTTATTCCATGAAATTTCCATGAAGTTACATGTCTGCTTATGGAGACAAACGTAGAGTCAAAAAACTTTTCAATTGAACATCTTCATGGAGAGAAGAATGCTCTGTGTGAGTTTTAAACTGATATGTTAAATTGTGACAAATAATAACTACACAACTAGTGTTAGTCCAAGGGGCATGTTTACAGAGACATGTATCACACTACAATGACTAGTTAACAGTGATTTACTAATTGATTATTGTGATAAAGTTCAACCTGTCTGTTTGGTAGAAGTGGAATCTTGGCTGTCCTCCATCACATCTTCAACATGTCCTGATAATATTACAGTGTCAAAATCACAAACTGAACAGACTTACATGTAGCTGGATCAACAAATATGACAAACAATTTTCTTGCTGTTTATATGTCTATAAGAAAACTAAAACTTTACCTCAAAAGGCAATCTAACATAGTAACTTATTTGGTTTTTTTTTTTACAAACTATCTCCATTTGTACCACAAATTCCAAGCAAATGTATTGATTTATTTGGCATTTAGAGAAATCTATTTATATTAGGTTCATTTGTTTTTTGTTTTTTTTTTGCTTTCTTTTATTAAAGTGTTTTTTTCTAAAACACCTACACAGCACTTGGTCATAATTGATTGATTGATTTGGAGTTTACCCCGTGTAATGGGTGCAGGTTACAACCCAAGACCACACAGACAACAGAGAAGACTGTCACAGGATAAGAACAGGACCCAAAACCAGGCTCCACGGACAAATCAGCTTCCTGATGCCCCTTAGCACAGAGATAACCAGAGAAGGCTGTCACAGGATAAGAACAGGACCCAAA
>JAVFBZ010000170.1:0-12679 GCA_032466195.1 Katharina tunicata
GGACCTCTTGGTTAAGACGAAACTCCCTTCTGTATCAGATAACCCTTAACTGCCCTCATCTTTATTTGGTAGACTACTACTAACTCTAAATGATACATTCTTCAGGTTGTGATAATGTGTGTTACATATTAGCCACGTATTTATCTTCACAATATACATGTTACATGTATCGACTTTTCTAGAGATGCGCATATAGGTTATCCAGAATAACTCGAGATTCAGGTCTATCTAGAAACTTGTCTCTGAGAATTTATCTAGAACGTGAGATTATTTATCGGTTTTAATTAGTCGATATCCCTGTGCCAGTGTGATTTATCTTTATAAACATATATATATGTTTTGTATAATTGTAGAGAAAGAAAATTTTGCTTTTGATATTCTATTAATATAACTTTATGTTTAAAAAATTTCAAATCATGTGTCAATGTTTTTTGGGGTATGGCATGCAAGATATATACCATAAGTATTATTTCACCGCCTTTTTTTCCAAAAATCACCTGACGAACAATATATACAATCCATCTTAATGCCTTAATAAGTATTAATTAAAATCAGAGGTAAGGATATCATAGTTTGTGTGTTTACTGGACTTTTACGCAGTGCTCAATCTCATTTCACCCATGTGACATGGACGAAGCAAACCACACTTAACCTTACTGGCAGCCTTGTGGCTGACGGTATGTACGGCCAGCATTGCTACCCAAACCACCCTCAACCTTACTGGCAGCCTTGTGGCTGACGGTATGTCCGGCCAGCATTGCTACCCAAACCACCCTCAACCTTACTGGCAGCCTTGTGGCTGACGGTATGTACGGCCAGCATTGTTACCCGTAATGTAATACTTGATACGTCAAATTTATTGCATTCCGGGCAGCAAGTAGACATTCTCTGCCCGATATGTAATAACTACAATACACGTGCCTGAACGATTTTAGTATAAACATTTTTGATTGTCTTTCGGTGCGAAATTCGCACAGTAAAATTGCAAAAATTAGTATGTTCACTATTCTTAAAAAAATAAACAATAAACATGAATGAATACAGCGTCTGAAAAGAAAGACAACTAGGTATTGTGTGCACGGTTGGTTGGCTGGATGGTGTTTTGCCCTGGAGTTCTCCAGTCTACATAAGTGAAATCAATCAATCAATCAATCAACAAGAAAAATATAACTCAAGCTGAGATTTCTTTGGGCCTATTTTCCACTTGATGCAGGCTGACCTATCTAGTTAAGTTCAATATTAATGAGGTCACGTCGTGGCTCAGTTTGATGAGTTTTGGACTGCTTACTTCTTTTTACTGTACCCGGTATAGGTTAGAGTTGTTTATGTCAGATTTTCAAGACATTAACTTATTATTAAAAAAGAAGTAGAGGTGTCGGGAAGCTAAAAACAACTTAGAGATAAACGTCTCCAAAGTTCGACATGGTAACTCAAATAAGACGTATTAACATGTGATATTGACTAAGTTATCCAAAATATCTGCAAATGAAGTCAATTTCGCCTAAATTTTATTTGTTTGACGTTGACATGTATCGCGATGCTTGGTGGGAAACCTGGAAGGAAATGTAAAAAAGAAAAATCCATGTCACGCCACGTTTGACGTAAATGACTCAACCATCCACATTCGCCTAAGGACGGTGAGGATAACATATTTTTAAAAAACGAAATCGACTAACTTTCGTTTATCCAAATATGTTTTCTTTTATGGCTCGGTCATGTGTCCTCTGTAAACTCTGCAGTGAGACAATAAACGAATACAATAAAAGTTATTACATTCAAGGACAAAATTTTGTATTTGCTGCCCGGAATGTTATAAGTGTTACATTCCGGGCAGCTACACAGCTTATAATACGTTTATACGGTAGTGCTCATCTGTGCGAAGTTTGAACTCTTTGGTTAACACTAACTCTTTCATATACGCGCAAAACCCCTATTACCTAACACTAACTCTTTCATATACGCGCAAAACCCCTATTACCTAACTCTAACTCTTTCATATACGCTCAAAACCTAACTCTAACTCTAAAGTTTCAGGGAGATAAAAAAAAACAGTACAGAGTTTGGAACCCAAACGCTTAATAGTTCTGAATAAATCACTTTGATCAATTTTGGTACGTGAGCTGGTGGTTTATACGCACACAACCCCTGTTACCTTACCCTATCCTTTAACATTCATTTGATTCACTTCGGTGATAGACCATGTATGTAATGACGAGGCATTTAGAATATAGCTGTGAACGTCATAGCGAGGCTGCTGAATCTTGACCTGATTAATCGACCTGTGAAAACATTTAAACTCGTTCACTTGACTTGATTCTCTTGTTGCATTGGTCATTTGGCCCTCTTGTTATGCTAGATAGTTCAATGTCGATTTTTATACGCGCAAAATGCACTTGATGTCCTATACGATACGTTTATCTACATGCGATACAAGTATTGCCTGCAGCGGTAAATATACCGCTAATGGGCTAAAAAATGGCCTGTCATTACACTAAAGCCAAAATCGGAGGTGACGGACTGAGCCGGAGATAGGCGAAGTTGAACTAGAATGTATAACCTTATATAATTTGACAGAATCAAATAGCCGAAATTGAATATTAAAGTCAATTTCGACAAAAACGTATTATTTTCCAAGTGTATTTGGAAATACGTGTCAAATTTGCAACCGAGAAAGCATAGCCGTGAATTGCTTAATTTAAAACCCGGAAGTGTGACGTCATTGTTTGCAACTAGGATAGGCCTGTCTCGTCGTGGCTGTCCCCTCGAGGGTGTGCCGGTTGGCACTCGAAAGCCCGAGGCTCACTTGAGTTGACTCCCAAGTACCGTACACCAAAAGTCAAATAAAACAGTTTAGTCGGAAACTGGCCAATGCGATTATCTCAGAGGTTCAGATAATTGCAGCAAGACATCCTGCATTATGCTGACTGCAAATTTATATCATTACATGAAAACAAGACCAAGGATCGCTCGGAACAGTGACGTCATATACAATTATAAAAGCATCCATCGGCTCATCCATGATAGGACTGACACAAGCAGGATATATTTGCACTGAGAACAATTACGTCACTTCCGGTTTTTAAATTAAATAATTAACAGTTATGCTTAATCGGTACCAAGTGTGACACGGTCATTGCCTTTCCAAATACACTAGGAAATAATAATTTTTTGTCGAAATTGACTGGACTTGTCCTTGAAGTTTCACGCTGTCGGAAGACCAATTATTATCAAAGGATTTAATTCAAAATCCACATAACCACATATATTGACTATAAATCATATAATCATATACTTTTTTCAAAGAAAACACTTAGCCAATGCACTGCCTCAAAATCAAGGAAAAGAATTTGAACAAGAATTGTAAAAAAGAATTCAAATGGCATTTGTACCATTTAAATATTTATCGATTCATTTGAACTTATATGGCCCCAAGATATGATTTTTCTGTATCAGAGTACCGAATGTTAATATGTTAGGTGCAATGGTTTTAGAATGACGAGTAAACCCCAATAATAATAGGCACGGACAATTTAATGGTATGACTGAAACCAATCTAATAATAAAACCAATTATATTTTTGAGTTGTCCAAGTGTGTTATGTATTTTTTTTTCTCTATGTGGTCTGACCCATAAAAAAAAACAAGTTCATGTTTGACATCTGTTACGAAATAAAATTCCCAATGATAGAAACTAACAAAATTGACCGTAAAGAAAAAATAACAATATTTATTATGAACAAAATACAATAACACTAATATTAACTACAAACTATATATACAAATGTGTACAATGAGTTTGTTATTTACAAGTGATAGTATATATGTTGTAGTAAGTTGTTCAGTTATACAAATCTTTGGCCTTGTAGCATGGTTCTGGATAATATGAAATCCTCTTTGATTATGTAATAAATTGATCCTCGTTGAGATATAAACACTAGTAAACCAATTAGAAGAACGCCGATTGGGACAAGATTTAAAGTATACTCAGCAAAAACCTCGGGAATACCTCGTTTGACGAAACCAGTAAACCATAAACACAGTGTCCGTAGCAATTTCAAGTTAGCGAAATGTATGTTCAGGTGTATCCAAATTCCTCGTGGTAAATAGTAATCAAATGTCTTGTAGACAGGGAAAGGATCAAAGCATCAAAGGTAAATACTGCAGCTATGAAAAATCCAAAATGGAATAGTACTCAAACTGAACTGGAAGGATTTTCAAAATACTACAGGAATACACTATATATTTTTATCAAGAGTAATCACACTGGCACAGGGATATCGACTAATTAAAGCCGATAAATCATCTCATGTTCTAGATAAATCCGCAGAGACAAGCTTCTAGATAGACCTGAATCTCGAGTTGTTCTGGATAACCTTTAGACGCATCTCGAGAAAAAGGCAATACATGTAACATGTATATTGTGAAGATAAATATGTGGCGAATATGTAACACACAGCTATTAGTAGAAGTCCATTAACTAGATGTGTGAAACCTCGTATTCAGTAGTGTAGACAGCATTGTTTCTAAAACGTTCACATTCAGCTCATGCAGCGCCCTTTGTGGCAAACTGGCGAACCGTCAGGGGAGGTAATTTCAGAATTGAACTGAACCTTCGCTACAGTCAGTCAATTTAACCTGGGTTGACCTTGCAATAAGAGTGAGTTGCGCACGGAAGCATGGGAGTTTTTGTGATAAAAAAAAAACAAGATGGCAACTAAAATGGATTTAAACGATGTACAAACGGAGGCAGAATATCCAAAACTTACAAGGCGCTTCACAAGGAGAAAGTTGGCGTCAAAAAAATCCGTACGGAAATCGTTTAGTGAAAAAGGGGAGGTACCGTGTCCCCAAATGTGTAAATATGCAGTTTAAAAACATTTCTCTTGAAATACAAATACAAATAATGACTGGTCCCCTTTGAATAATGAACTGCGGTCCAATTTCACGCACGTAATATGACATTGTTTTAACAACATTTGCATGTACTTTTGTTTGTTTGATTGGGGTTTTACGCCGCACTCAAGGTTATTTCACTTATATGACGGCGTGCCAGCCCAATCGGTGCAGGAAACCACCAGAAACGATGGTGGCAACATGCAAGACAGGACAAAATATTTACTTCACATTAACAAGACAGGACACAACAACAAATCGGCATCCTGCGGCCCTTAGCTCAGAAAGGACCAAGGCACAAGAGACTCCCACCCAACCACCCACATTTGCATGTACATAACACATCGGAAATCTGGGACTAACGCATTAAAAATCTGCTCTGGCCATTTTTCAACACTTTTTGAGCCATGTACAAATACGGAGTTTCAGCTTGACCTGGACATTTTTAAAGAAGTTGATAATTTACCACTTTAAAAAAATTTGAGAAAATAAAAAAAGAACAGCAATGTTGACCAAACTAAACATGAATGTGTCCCCAAGTTCAATGCAAAACACCAGAAAATTTCAGGGAGATTAAAAAGAACAGTACAGACTTGAGGACCTAAACACCAATTAGTTAGTTTCAGACTACAGTAAAGCACTTTGATCAATTTTGGTTTGTGAGCTGGTGGTTCATACGCGCTAAACCCCTAATACCTTACCCTAACCCTTCAGAAAAACAATTAAGTCCTGTTACCCGGACCCTTGGTGGCATATTTCAATTAGCCTCCGTAGCAAATGCCACTGTTCACGCAAGAACACGACTCTTAGAAGCATATTCCATTCTCGGTAGCAAAAGCTCCCTTCGTGTGTTGGGTATCTCGCCAAACCTGAGGTTACTATTTGCTGGATGGCCCGCTACGTGGCATTGTCCGTCTAGAGCTCCTTATATAGCAAAAGCCCCCCTTTCTCGATAGCATTCGAGACAAAGTCGCACATTTCCCTTGCAGTGCCCTTTCCTGTTATCCAGTCGGTGCACCCTGAACTGCTGCATGTCTATGGGCTGCTAAGCCCAGAGCAGCTCGCTGATAAATACTGCACAGCCGTTCCTTTGGGTCTCCCCGAACCCTATGATGTGATTGATCTTGAGGTTAAAGCCCTGTAGTTCCTGGGCTTGGTGCTTATAGGCCACAAATTTCCTCGCCATGTTCTTGCGTTGTTGTTGCTTGGTTGGTGGCCTGTCCCCAGAAACCTCCTCTGGTGGACAGGTCACCCGCTCAATCTAGTGTATGTATGTACACGCGAGAGACTGCGAGGTAAGCGAGATTGGACCACTGAAGGATGATCCAGACCTTTTGTGGGTCATGAGGCCCTGGCACGAGTGAACTGGGAGGGGCCCCTGAGACGCCAGTCGTTGAAGCTATCTCTGCGGCTTGATCGTGACATCCACAACTTTGTTGAGGATGAGCTCCTCTTTGCACGACGGATAGCCTGTGCCTGGGATGACTACCTTGATGTTTTGCTTCCGGCTCTCTTTGGGGTAGTAGACAAGAGGCACTGTAGTGTCTCGGAAGCACTCCTTGTGCAGTTGGAACAATAGCACCTGGGCTCGGTCGCGGACCTTCTGACAGCTAGTTAATATGAGGCCTCCCGGACGACAATCTTCAAGAAACCGGCAAAATCTAAGGAGTGCCCTAAACATCACCCTAATGCCCTCTGGTCTACGGGCATCAGGAACCCGATTTGTTGTGGCATATGTCGTCTTGTAAATGGATTGTGTTGTTTACAGTGGTTTCCTTCACCAATTAGGCTGGCATATGAGTGAAATATCTTAATGTAGGCTCAATTTTATTATTTTATTACTGGGAATTGTATCCAAAATGTAACAAGTTTTTTTAATGAATAGACTTAGAAACAATGATTACAGCAACACAAGTTTATCCAAGTTGTGATCTAGGCCAATACACAATCGCAATTTCACCTCCATCTCCACCTGAGGTCTTCTTTCGCCATAAATATTATGGCCTGTCGATATTTGATAATCTCCCACCGGCGAAGAGATACCTGGCAGTCTCACCGCTTTTTTGTATTCTGAAAGACGAGTGCAGAGTTGTCTGCCCGTTTCCCCAATATAAAATGAGTCACATTCAGCACATGGAATGTTATAAACCACCCCACATAGTTGGTCTTTCGGAGTAATATCCTTGGATTTCACTAATATGGAAAAAAGATTTCTCTCAGGCTTGAGGGTGACTCTCGTGTGATGTTTACTGAAAATTTTGCACAATTTCCCTGAACAAAATGGCAGAGTTATACAGTTGTTATTGGGTTCCTCATTATTAGATTCTCTATTTGGTTTATGTCTTTCAAGACTTCATTTGGGGTAATCATACCTCGCTAATGAAGAGTGAATCCTCTTTCTTTCCAGGTCCTTATCTGTGAATTTGACTTATATGTGAATTTGATACAATGATCAAGATCATTAATATGTTTGGAGAATTCTGGTATTTTGTCAGTTTTTCAAACCACAAATGTGTCGTCCATATAACGTTTCCATATTCTTGGAGGTGTTGTGGCAGAGTTTAGAGCCAGCTGTTTGAAGCGCTCCATGTATAGGTTAGCTACTATAGATGACAGTGGACTTCCCATGGCTGCCCCATGACACTGTTGATATAGCTGCCCCTTAAACTTGAAATATGTACCATTCAGAACAATTTCGAGTAATTGACATGTATCTGTTGTTAATAAATTTGTTCTCACACACGAGGTTACATCTTTATTTAACAGGTCTCTTATAATAATAACGGCTTTGTCAGTAAGCACACTTCTAAAGAGTGAGGATACGTCATAGGATATCAGAGTTTCGTCTGGATGTATGGTTTCAGTTTTCATGCTATCAGCAAAATGATTAGAGTTCTTTATAGAGTACAAGTTATTTCCTACAAGAGGTCGAAGGATGGAGGATAAGTACTTTGCTGTCTGGTATGTTATACTGCCAATACTCGAAACAATAGGTCTCAGGTGGTAGTTTTCCTTATTTAAGTTGTAGTTTTAAGCTTCTTAGTTGGGTTCTTATTAATGTGTAAATATGTATTTCTGTCATTTAATAAATGCAAGGCCCTTTTTATCATAATCCTCCCAATCCGAAATCACAGTACATTTGCCCTTGTCTGCAGGTAAGATCACAATTTTTTCATCAGATTTTAATGTTTTTAATGCTAATCTTTCACTCTTTGTAGGGTTGTCTTTAGGGGGTTGGGGGGACTTTAGAGCACCAACAATTTCCGATTTAAGTTCCGCCGCCTCTTCATTAGATAATTTTGTACAGATCACCTCAGTTCCCCCAATGACTTGGTTAACTGGCAGACATTTAGGTGCTAGTGGAAAATAAGGCCAATTGACTAAAACAGGCTTTTCTTTTTCAGATACCTGTCTACTGGACTTATTTAACACCCACCTCTCTTTCATTTGCTTTCCTGTGAGATCAAATTCTTCTCCATTGTCGTCGCCTTTTAAAGATTGCCATCTTGATAATTTGTTTATATGTCTCTTTAGTCTTGGAGACTTCTGCCTCAGATTTGCGGTGTAGAAAATCGTCTATTTCTTGCTTGATATTCCCATAAGCCTTCTTCATTTCCTCCTATTTTCTCTTTTACTTTCCTGTATAGGTCTTATTTTACTGTTAATACATCTGATACGCTACAGTCAGTAGTTGTGTGGAGACCATAACGCACGAAAGCTCACACCATGCTTTTCTGGTTTGTGTTTTAAGAAAAGTTAATGAATGTTTTTACCAAGCCGAAGAAACTTTTTGGATATAAGCCTTATAGTTTTGAGTTATGCTCCAGAAACAAAATTCACTTCTGATTATGACAAAGTCCAACTTTGCATCCATAGAAATAAGGGGGAAAAAAATGGTAAATCCATAATAGCAAAAAGCACAACTACAACAGATGGTGAATGTGTCTGCCGAGTTTCAAAAAGGATAGGCCTTATAGCTTTCGAGTTCTGCTCAGGAAACAGATTGGAGCCATCCGGACGGACAATGGAAGGACGCCAGACAGACGGACAGACGCTGGTCACATCATAATAAATCTGTAATGGCATAAGGCACAACTACAGTTGATGGTGAATATGTTCACCAAGTTTCATAAAGATAGCCCTTAGTTATAGTTTTTGAGTTTTGCTCCGGAAACAAAATTCACTTCTGATAATGACAAAATGACAACTTTGCATCCATAGAAATAAGAAAAATTAAAAATATTGGTGAATCCGTGATAGCAAAAAGCACAACTTAAGTTGATGGTTAATGTGCCTACCAAGTTTCATAAAGCTAGACCTTATAGTTTTCCAGTTATGCTCCGGAAACAAAATTCACTTCTGATTATGACAAAGTCCTACTTTGTATCCATAAAAATAAGGAAAAGAAAAAAAAATGGTGAATCCGTAATAGCAAAAGGCACAACTACAGTTGATGGTGAATATGTTCACCAAGTTTCATAAAGAAAGGTCATGTAGTTTTTGAGTTCTGCTCCGGAAACGGATTGGAGCCATTCAGACAGACACCAGACGAATGGACGGACGCTGGTCATACCATAATACAACCCTTTTTCTTCGGGCGTATAAAAATGATAAATATCACCCCTCAGAGTTCTTTTAATATGAACTAGAGTAACCCATAAAATTAAGACAACAGTTATGCTTTACATAGACATTTTATTTTGCACACACAATTTTACAAGCCAATCAAAATAGGAGCTAACTGATGATCGCCATGTTGTATTTGGCCATAGATCGCTGTGTGCTTGTAGAATATACCAAGCAGGACAAAAATGCAGATTATAAGATATAATGGAACAAGATATACATACTTTTCATGTTTGCTTTTTGTTAAATGTGGTGCCTGAAGTTAAACGATATCATTTATATGAAGGGGTTTTCTGTCTGAGTGGATCCTCCTAGAGAGCTCCCCCACTGGGATGCATCCAAGGAGCACTCTTCTTCACAGAAAACATTACGTAACATTGATTGGTGCATACAAGTTCTGAGGCAACCAATCAATTGTGTAGCTGGTCCACCAATGTTTATAGAGTAGTTCAGAATGAAACTCTTGCTTAGCAAAGATGACTTTGCCAAGGAATTATAAAATGAATTTTTTTAAAATTTAAATAAAAGTTTTTTTTGATTACGCAATTGCCTTGGCTTCAGGCAGAAAGGTCTCCCAATACTTTATTAACTGAAAAACAAAAAGGAAAGGTATTCATTATTTTTTGTTTTATTTATCTGTCACAATAAAAGAAGATCAACTGAATGTTACCCTAAATGTTCAACAAATTTGACCCCTTTACACTTAAGAAACTACATTTTATGCAAAGGCTAAGAAGTGGAAAGTTCAGACTTGAAGCTAACTGAAAAGATCATTTTTAGTTATCAATTCACATAAATAAATTCAATAAAATACTTTAAAATTGTGCAATTAAGTTTGAATTTGTTGAGGATTTAGGGTAGTTATAATTGATCATGTAAATCATTTCATCACAATTAGGTTTGAGGCAGGTTTGATGGGGTAAACACAGTATGAAGACTCTCAGCCTTATGTTGCCTAATAAGGAACTGTTTTGTTATGTTTTTATGTTATGGAGGATCTTAATGAGGAATAAAATGAGGTTATCCTCTGAAAACAAGGAATTCAACACAATAGGCTCAACCTGTACAGTACTCACAGAAGCTAACTTCCCTCAAGTCGCGACTCGTCGGATACAAATCCTCGACCGAGCCGTGCATCGGACGCACATTGTAAGCCAACAATCCTCGGGCGATGTGCATCTCGTTTCCAATCGATCCGCGTCCAGTTGAAACATGACGCGGATCGAGTGTCCTGTTTTAACGACATCCTTCTCATCCACGCTCATTTTTTTATTTATTTAATGAAAAACTAACCTGATTTAATTTGTTATGATTTACTGTGAAAACAAAATCGGACGACCCAGATGAAGCCGGGCTCAGGCGACCACCAAGTATCAAACTACAGCTGTTAACACGACACATGGACTTCACAGGTTTTTCGTATATTAATAATATCAAAACAATATTACAACTTTTTTTATTACATATTATTTGTGGTCAATTATAACTGATGAGCGGCCCTATTTTGGCTAGCACAGGTCCCAAAATAACTTTCACATATTTTTAAAAGACGGCCAGATTTTCGCATGGTTCATGTTTTCGTGTACACCTATAACTGCTAAGACATAATGGGGAAACAGATAGTGTTTGCTGTGATCAGTAAATAATTGCCAAAAAGCAGCGAATAAATTGATTTTATGAAGGCTACAATCCGAGGACGATCATTTATAAGTCGGGGCGATGTGCGTCTTATGTTCGGACAATCCGAGTCTGATGAGGAAAGTTAGCTTCTGTGCATACTGTACCTCCGCCATCATCTGTTTTCAACAATACACTATGGGCGTAACCCGGGATTAACTCGGCTGTCCTTGTTAAGCAAACACTATGGGCGTAACCCGGGATTAGCTCGGCTGTCCTTGTTAAGCTCACACTTTGCTTACATAATCCAGGTTAATGTATTTGTTGATTTGAACGGTGATTGACATCATATTCAAGAGTGTTTCACTTTTATGACAACTTTGCATTGCAGGTGTATGGAGAAAGGGCATGAAAAAAACTCGTTAAAAACTACCCTATAAACACTGCAGCCAGGTAAACTTGATCCTATTTTGGGTACAGTCCAACACTCAACCACGGAGCCATGGCACCGCCCCTCCTATCCAGGTTAGAACTGGTTTCTCACAATGCCCAAAGTGAACTGTCTTAGTGTGTTTCAACTTCAAAGGGACCCTGGTTTCATTCACAGAAGATTAAGACAAATAACACTTCAAACTACAGATATATACATATTAATATGATTATGCAACAGTATGAATGAAGTAGGCTGCAACAGTCACATAAGAAAACAGATACATGAAAGTAGGAGAAACTTCTCTCACCTGTTGTTGATTGTCCATTAACTTTTCAAGGTATCTCACAACATTCTCTTTGAAATCAATCACCCTCTGTTTCTCGAATCTCCCCAACTCTTTCCTAATCGTCTCGGAGACTTTCTCAAAATCTTCCTCTCCTTTTTCAACCTTTAACTCCCACTGCAACCAGAAACTAGATGTTACAACCACCAAAAAACTGTTTAAGAGTTCCGAGCTAATGAGACCAGAGTTACAAAAACATTTTCCCTATAGATTTTTTTGTATGATTGGGGTTTCACTTCGTAGTTAAGGTTATTTTTCAGTCAAATGATGGTGTGTCAGCCCAAAAGTTGAGCGTAAATTGGCATATTGCAATAGTCTCGTATATCTCAAGATTTAGAAGAATACTGACACTAACGTTATGACAAGCTATACATATTGTCGTAGTAATAACGAAACAATCCCTCTGGCCGGCTGCTGTCTCCCACCAATAACCAGACAAGCCCTCTGACTGTCTGTTGTCTCACACCAATAACCAGACAAGCCATATGACTGTCTGTTGTCTCCCACCAATAACTAGACAAGCCTACTGACTGTCTGTTGTCTCCCACCAATAACCAGACAATCCCTCTGACTGTCTGTTGTCTCCTACCAATAACCAGACAAGCCTTGTGATTGTCTGATGTCTCCCACCAATAACCAGACCAGCCTTGTGACTGTCTGCCGTCTCCCACCAATAACCAGACAAGCCCTCTGACTGTCTGTTGTCTCCCACCAATAACCAGACAACCCTCTGACTGTCTGTTGTCTCCCACCAATAACCAGACAAGC
>JAVFBZ010000181.1:0-12677 GCA_032466195.1 Katharina tunicata
CAGTGGTTCCATAAAGATAACTGTGATTGTCTTCCACGTGGGTGGTAAGGTTGGGTGGCTGTCAGTGGTTCCATAAATATAACTGTGATTGTCTTCCACGTGGGTTGTAAGGTTGGGTGGCTGTCAGTGGTTCCATAAAGATAACTGTGGTTGTCTTGCTTTATGGTGTGAATATGAATCCTCAGTTCCTGCCAAAACATCACCTGTGGCTGAAGCTATGGCCTGCAACAACAACATAGAAAATGGATTGGTTTTGCAAGAAATGGATAAAACTAATATTAAAGGCTTTGACAAGTCTGTAGAGTAGCTACTTCATTCACTCACCGATATAAGATTACTTTATAGAGATGAATATTGCATTCTGGAAAGGAACAGTAACTTGTGTTAACTTTCTGGCATATGTATGGCACAATGAGAATTCAATCCAACGTTTCCTGGTCATATCCAAAGCCATTAACACTCTTATTGTTTGTTTGTTCTTAAGGTTATTTCACTCATATGACAGCGTGCCAGCCCAATCAGTGTTGATAACTACCATAAACAACGCCGGCAACACAATAAATTTACAGGACCAAAAACAGGACACCACAACAAATTGGCTTCCTGATGCCCCTTAGATCAGAGAGCAACAGGCCACAGGAGGCTCGAACCCAACTGCAAGTGCAATCCTCCTATTAGGGAGCATGTAATGTGTCGTGTGAGTAAAAATGGAATTTCCACCCATATAACCCCGGACATACTAAGTTATATCCATTAAGCTTAAGTGGCAGGATTACCGATCAAAAAATTTCCTTTATCCACGATTTATTACTTTAGTTTGGTTTTTGAAAGATGAATTTGTTATAAAATCATTGAAAACAAGTTAATACTTTAAATTTATTATTGTGTAATTTACCATATTTTGATCCATTCTCTGAGATCCTCTTAATGGTTGAGCTTTAATAACATAGGCTGAGCCTGGTCTGGAGAAATGGGCCATATCTGAATTAGGCAGTGAAGGAACACTTGTGGGGTCATAGGAGATCTGGATAAATATTCAATTGATGGTTTAAATGTTTAGTATCATAATTAATAAAATTAATTAGGTGACCTTCATAATTAGTCACCTTTATATGTTTGATATATTTGTACTTTAAACAATAACTTTCTGCTTTCTTTACCTCAATGAACAATATTTATACAGTTGCTTTCTTTGCATTACATTGACTTGAGAATGATAATAACGATCAATGACAATCAAGAAATTAACCACTTTTGCAATTGCAATAATTTTGTTCAGCACAAAACATTCCCTTTATTGAAAAATGTATTTTAAAACTAAATTGTATCAAATTATGAAACAAAATTCCAACTTACAGAATGCTGGAATCACACATTATGAACTATTTTCAGGACCTGCCTTATCTATATTTTCATTTATATTCTAATTTTGATTAAACATATCTCCAGATCTTACCTTTTTAACAATGTCAAGTCGAATTAATTCTGATTTTGGAGTTCTGGTGCACCCAACTGCTGAAAATGAAAAAAAAAAACAATCATGAAACATAATTAAAGGAGATCGCTTTGGTAGTTATTTAAATAACATGTTTAACTTTAAAATCACAATCACACCCAGGGGAGATAACTCAAATAACCAAAATGATCACATCCAAGGGAGATAACTACAGTTTAACAACCACAGCTATCAAGACATCTAAATGGATGGAAAACGCCACTAATTCTACAACCAACCAACCAACCAGCTATCAAGACAAGACTTTAATGCAGCTATCAACTGAATCATGCAAAAATCTAATTTTTATTAGCAACATTTTTTAGTGTGTGTATGTGGTGGTGGTGGTGGGGTCTCATAATCAATTGACAACACTCATTAAAATGCTGATAAATATTAACTAGAAATATAATGGCATTGTGATGGACATTTTTTTATTTGGGACTTTTTTTGTGAAATCTTGAGAATCTCGCTTACAACATGATTGAGTACTTTTTCTAAAATAAGAAGCGTGAACCAATCATATTCAATGCCATACCTTATCATTTCTATATTTTTTCGAAGATAAAAAAAAAAGAACTGTTCTTACCAGCAAATATTGACCATATCGAATCCAGGGCTGAGGCAAAGTCAACAGCAGATCTATGGTAAATAAAGGAACATCATTTTACTGTTGGTTGAAACAGTTGAACACAATTCTTGTAGAAAATGTAGAAGAATACGTACATTTATTTAAAATGCGTTCATGCTAAAAAGAAAGTATTCACAGGAGCGAAACATAATTAAACACAACCTATTGATATATTATTACAATAATAATGTAGTAGTTTTTATATTATGTAGTGGTGATGATGCATAATCTATACTGAGCTGTTACATAATATTAATGTTGTGCAATGTTAAATTGATACTGTGATAAGAGTTGTGAATACAGAAGACCACTGACCACTGAGCAATACAAAAATTCAATCATAGTTTGATTTCACAACAAATAATTGACAAAGTTCATATTCTTACCTCCCTTGGTTATCTCGTAAGGTTAGATCAGGTCTATATGCCATTAGTTTCATCAACACTTTACCATGACCCTGGAAAGCTGCACAGTGGGTGGCTGTCCATAATGTACCCTTGTTGCAAACATTGATGTCAGCACTGAAAATTAAAATGAAATACACCTTTTTACTATTATGAATCTTATTTTCACATTGACAAATAATATATAAACATGGCTCAACAGAATTGTATTTTCGTGACTAATTAATATTTTAGAAGATTTAATTCAGAAAATCTCATTTTCTACTTGGAAGTCGTTGGACAGATTTTCATGCGCACTGGTGCCCTTTGAGCTGTGGGCAATCATGAACCAATTTCATCAAGGTGTCCAGTTTGTGCATGCTGTGATTGTAAACACATGGGAAGGGGAGGAGGTGCATGATTGAAGCATCACCTACGACAGTTGCGCCCACATTTTAGGCCAATACATGTAGATCTATAGTATACATTACAAAATCAATTATCTACAAAACATTCAATATTTACCTTTTGCAAATAGAAAATAGTCAACATTCAATTATTATTCTTCAATTTAAAAAAAAAGTTAATAATTAAAGATAAAATTTCCATATTTAAGACAATGGATTCTGCAATTATTTGCATACATATAAGTAACATATTAATATAAATAATCTATGACAGAGAGTCGGTTAATAAAATAATAATTAACTCATTTTTTATATCTGACGAGCTATACTTACCCACTTCTTAACAAGACTTCCACAATATCAGCATATCCCCAAAATGAGGCCACAGCCAATGGTGTCATACCATCCCTTGATACCCGGTTTACGTTTACATTCTGACTCACTAATGACTGTACAGTCTGAAAGGTTAAGAAAAGATTAAGCTCTGGGTTCAGGCTGAACTTCATTCATTTAATCAGCCTTGATGTTTTAACACTGTACTGAAAATAATAATTTTTATATTGGCAGGTGTAATTAAATGATCGAAATGTGTATTCCAATTGCCAGTACTTAATCACCTTTAATATTTCCAGTAAAATTGGTGAAGAGACCTAGTCAAATATGAAAAAATAAAGAAAAAATTGACGGATCTGACTTGTAACAGAAATATACCCCAAAATAAGGGACGGAGCAATATCGCATTTATTTTTGGGTCGGAAGGTGAAATTCTGAGTGATACTGCCCATCAATATCGCAACAAATTTAAACTCACATCTTGTTCATTACATTGTCTAGAATGTTTCCTATTTGCATCGAATTCCATTTGATTCAATCACATTTAAATTCCTTAAAAAAAAAAAATTGTAATCGTTTTTAAATATATTTTTGTCAAGAGTAATCACACTGGCACAGGGATATCGACTAATTAAAGCCGAGAAATTATCTCATATTCTAGATCAATTCTATAAAACAACGACATACAGGTATATTTAAAAATGTTATGTTCCTATTTCCTTGCAATGATAAATTGATTGATTAGGGTTTTATGTCATACTTTAGGTTTTTTCACTCATATGTCCAATAGGTGGAGAAAACTAACCTTAGCAATGCCGGCAACATAGAAGACACAACAATACATTTACATAACAAAAAACAGGACACCACAACACATCGGCTTCCTGTTGCCCCTTAAAAACTCGGAGAGCACCAAGGCACAGGAGGCTCCAACCTAAGCATCCGCCCGGCAACAAAGACGACGCCACAAAACATTTTACAGGAAAACAACACAGGATATCACAACAAATTGTCTTACTGGTGCCCCTTAGCTCAGAGAGCACCAGGGCCCACAAAAAGCTGGTAAATGATCAGAAACCTCTCACCGAACCACCCAAGTTGACCCAACTAATGATGAATTAGCTTTTTGGAGGTGGAGGGCATTCGTGCAATATGTCAAACCAGTCAGGCAGTCACTGACATTTAGTTATCGTGAAATATTTTTTTCATTTTAAAATAAGTTTTATTTTTGTGTTCGTTAACTTATTACATCCAAGCCAACACATAGAAATAACCTGCCGTTGTTGTTGTAGTAGTGAGATGAAAATGACAACCAAAATGCTATGAACATTTCACTCTTTCTACGCAAATAAGGTCTACTTAACTATTACCAGTAGGCTTGTACTGTTAGGTAACTAAGTGCTGGTAAAGATATAGTTCGAATTCAACATATAAAATACTAAAATTACCAAAATATCTCCATTCGCGGCGGCGGTAGCAACGTCCATGGTCGCCGCCATTACTGTAACTAAACCGGTCCAATAGAAACACTCGGCTGTTTACGTGTCAATCTCCGGAAAATCACGACCGTTGCAAATGTCAATAATAAGCACGTTGGCCGCGAGGCTTATTCAAAGTGACAGAAGACAAGACACGCGTTAGACGATAGAGTAGCCTTACATTTCAAAATGTTAAAATTATAGGTTTTGGAACGCAAAGAAATTAACTTAGTAATGGAGCTAAATAACAACGTCTGCAAAGCAAAACAGAAAAATGTTAAAATGCAATACTTAAAAAATGAGAGTTATTTGGTTTACGCTGCGCCAATTTTTGCATCTTTGATTTGTTATCTGAACAGTTTGCATGGCGAATTTCTGCACGATGACATTCATGCTATTGTTAAAAATGGTGATGTTACTGGAAAAACATCTGCATTTTCCTTGTTTTCTCACGATTTTTGGGGAAATACCATGTGGAACTCTAACAGTCACAAGTCATACAGACCACTTTGTGTTCTAACGTTTCGGTGAGTATTATTATTATAAGTATTTGTCTTTTTACCATCGTTGTTTTTATTCCTGTTATTTAATATATTATTGCCGCAAAAAAATGTTTACTGCATTTAAATTAGTGACAGGACCTTGCAGTTCAAATGACATGTCATTGGCATTCAGCCAACAAATAAATACAATTTGAATTAGAATGACCAAAGGTCAATTCTTTACAGGTAAATTTACAATAAGATATAGGACTAAACCCTACATTGGTTTGCCTGATATACATTGTAAAATTATGCAAATTTAAAATAATACAATTTTAATTGTTTTATTTTTAACCAAAATCTAAATAGACTATAGGCTCTACTCTATATGTTTTTGGGGGGGGTTTTTTATTTTATTTACGTTAACTAATAAATTTATGTAACCTACATACATTTTGATCAATGCAAATTTATCTTGTAACATGACATCAGCTTCTGTTTTGAATGTGATTAAATTAAACTGATCATTTTACATCAGTGTTAAAAGTAAGTCAGCTCTATTTGTACATGTATTGTTCAGAAAGTGATAGTGAACATGAGCCACTATCTTTCAATAAGTAAATTTATATACAGAATGTCCTGTACCACAAAAAAAACTCAAATATATTCTCAACATTTATATGAGGCTGTTTGCTTCAATAGTTATATACTTATTATGTTTTTTTTATTTTTTTAAGTTATGGGGAAATTGACAAAGAAAATTATCATAAATACATATAACATATATTTTTAATTGCTGAAGGGAAAAAATGATGTGTGCTCAATGCTCATATATGTCAAACCATACAATTTGAGTGCTTTTTTAGATACATGTATGTATTTCTCTGCAAATTGCTTCATAAATATAGACTAAATACAAAATCACATTGTGAGGTTTTAAAAAAGGGAGGTCTATGAAAGAACCCACATAATAAAGTTGGCTTGAGTATAGGAAGCAGACATCTCTGTTCTTCACAATATATCAGTTCTTTGACAAACAATCTCCATTCCTATAAAATTAAGGTTTGTTTTAAAAAAGCAAAATATGAGGTCAAAATGAAGTTTTCTTCTATGTTTTTAATAATCATTTTACTCAATAATACAAAGCTTATCTCACATAAACACATTTTATTCCAGTATTTCTTAATGCAAGACATTTGTCTTAATAAAACAACATGACACAAAACACAACTCAGTGCTTACACAATTGAAGTAAGTAAAAATGTATTTGATGTATATAAATATGTTGAATTACTTTTTATATGCCATATAGATGTCAGTAAACATATAAGCTTATACCTCCATTAGCTTCAGCCTTCAGGTAATAAACCCATCAGTCCAAACTATAGTTAAGGTAAGGTATAGAGTGTGACACCTGTGTAGTACTTGTCTTATGAATGTAGAGGACTATTTGTATACACCCAATTATATTTATGATTAAAATCTAAGATAACATAGTTCAGTGAACAGGCTAGTTAAAAATTGTATACAAAGTGGGGATATGAATGACTAAATTATGTTACGCATATTTTACCCAGATAAAACTTTAGGCTATCATCAACTTGAAGTTTGCTTAAGAATAATTATGAATCAACATAAACAAAAAATATAAAATGTTTCTGGTATTAAAGAGTAATTTTAAATAACATAATGTTTTGTTTTTTTTAAATATTATTCAGTTTGCTTTCTGGTTGAGGTTGTTCTATTGGATTCTAGTCTATCAAATGTGTAAGCGGGCTTTATAGCAAAGAAAACTTTCCTGTTACAGAATATTAAGAATAGTTAGGCCTACTTTGTGTGTTTTTGAATTGTTTTCTGTTTTGCTCTGTTGTTTTTTTTTTTTTTTGTTTTTTTTTAGGAGGGGGCGGAGATATTTGGTGACTAAACAAATTGGCTTACACTCTAGCATTATTATTAGTATTATGTGTGATTTAGACACCACTGATAGACTGCAAATGACCCAAAAGCGCTCCGTCCGATGTAAAGATGGTCGGCCCCTTTAAAATTGTATTTATTAATGACCTATCAGACAATTTAGTTGGCGATTTAATTTATTAAGCCTTCAGAATTGCGATGAGTTTTACAAGCTCAGGCCTTCTAATCATTAGGCATTGCATGTGCAACCTTTTAAACACTACTTTAAAAAACACATGGTGAATTTTTTTTCTGAGTTTTTTTTTAATCCCAAGTCCTGTTAAGCTATTAAAGAGGCATAATATAAATGTACCTTGAGAAGTTTGACACCTGTATCTAAAAACTTTTCTTTTAGTCAAAGTAGTAAACTTTTAATCTGGTCACTCAAGTTTTCGGGGTGTGTGAATTAGCAATCTCAGCATGATACATGTATGTGTCAGGGAAATGAACATCTCAGGTGAATGGCAGGTGAAATTGACATAGAGGATTAATTTCCAGTTTGGGGTTAAAGGTGATAAAAACATAGGCGGGTGTGTTCTCAAGTGTTATAAATACCATTCTCCCATTTGTCAGTTCACAGACAGCAATGAGTAAAATCAACATGCCCCCCAACAAAACTGGAAATGGACATTTATGTTAAATCTTGTACATTCATTGTGAAAGTGCAAGTGGTTGTAACAATGAAGTAAAAGTGTCAAAGGCACTCAAGCACAACTGAAATCAACATGTCCTTTGTAACACTAGAAGTCAATAAGTAGAGTCTACCATGTGTGTTGAAAATTAAATATAAACAAAGACAATAATCGTATTTTCACATCTTGGGATAACATTCTCTGATACTGAATGGACTAGCCAGAAAATGTTATCCAAAGAAACGAAAATACTGTTAACGGTCACTTTCTCTAAGAAACAAAAAAAAATTCATTTTAATGACAACAAATTTTTTTTAAATCTTTTGTCCTGCTAATGTCGACTGCCCACTGGTTCCTTATTATTTGATAAGTAAGAGGAACTTTCAAAGTGTTTTCAGTCCCAAAGATAAAGCTTTTGGTTTACAGATAGATATCATTATCTCAGATGACCCCCTTGTTGAGAATTGTTTGTTTATGATAAAAGCCTATCCTCAATTTAAGCCTTCAGATTGTTAAATCAATAAAGGCTCATTTTAATGTTGACTGATCGAAGTAAATTTAAGATTGAAAGTGAATTGACAAACACACTAGCTTCTTATGCAATATGCATTAATAAGTATTATCCGATAGACTTTGGATAGACAGACCTACTGTGTTATGTGGCAATTACCGTAGATATCTTTTATTTTGACCACTACTCACTTAATCTTATTTTCAAGTTGTGGAAGTAATATTGCATGCAACAAATACAAATTACTTCAAAATCCTGATTGCCCACTACTAGCATTATCATCTGTCTCCCAGATATTATTTTAAATCCTTTCAATTTCTTCAAAAGTAATAATTGTATGATTGAAATTTTAGGTGATTTAGGGTATTATGAGGAAATTATAAGTTATATAACAAAAATTTTATATCTGACAAAAAAAAAAGTAATTTGGACAAAAAAATTTAGTCAAGCTTTTGATTTTGATTTGTCCCTGGAATTTTTCTTTTCTAACTTTGGTTGTCGAAAATCTAAAAACAAGCATTGTATATGTATATGTTCTGCCTATGGTCAAGGTGGGCGTTATATGTCATTTGCCTAAGGGTTGATGTCTATCTTTATTATCCACGGGTCATTCACCCTATACATTTCAACCAATTGACCATTTGTATCATGTACTATCAAAACACCTCAAGTAGTGGCCAAACAAATCATTTCATGCATATCAAATCGGCTTAAAGCTAGACTTCTTTCAAGGCTTTCAATGTTCTAAAAACATTATTTTACCCTAACGGCAAGTCTTGTAACTGATTCTATTGACTAGGTAATACAATTTGAAGTCACTCAGTGGAGAGACATTAACTTTGTCAAACTGGCAAGTGGTGTCGAATTGTTTGGTACACATGGCTTTGTAGTTAGCAGCTTTGTCCGACCAAAAAGTGTTGAAGTATTGTTTGGTATACAAAGATATTGTTGCAGCTAGCAAAATAGTGCCACAATTGGTTGTAATGGAGTCAGTAACAGAACAGGGGCCAGTTTCACAAAGCTTTTGCGATGTTTCGAATTCTCAGTTGTCTTGACGACACAATACTAAATGTCATAGTAAATGAGTATGCGTAAATTTACGAAGGTTTTGTGAAACCGACCTCAGCACCCTATAGACAAGGATGATATAAGCAGTCACATGAATCTATTATATTTACTGCAAAAAAGTTTTAAAAATTGCTGTCATGCTCTGAAAAACTCTCATACTCTCATATATTATTATGTTTATTGTATACCATCCAAGTCTAATTTTAAACTGATATTATATGGATTTCTTAGAAATAAATAAGATCACAGTTTAAAAGCATAGTAAACAGTAAGAAAAGTCTACCTTTTAAGTAAAGATCAAAGTGTAGTTTTCGTTTGTTCCACTTTCAACAAATCAGGAATGACTTATATCCAAGTTTTGTGGGTTTTTTGTGTTGACAGTGTTGTTAAGGGTACATTGTTTCGTTCTTCCATTGAGCTGGCATGCTGTCATATGAGTGAAATACATGTAACCTTGAGTACGGCGTAAAAGTAAACAACACTCAAGTGATCCAAGTTTTGGTTTAAGCATATTCATTATCTTAGAAATGTCTTGATCTTAACAGGGTCATATAATGAGCATTATATTCTCCACAATTAAATCTGAGCCAAATTGGTCTTAATCAACCCGTTAAGACTTCAGTTTGTTAGAAAATGCTTCTTACACGCCATGAATGCAGAGGTAGGCCTGAAGTCCACCGAGGATGAAAGACCATAGTCCCAGAATAGTGAATTGCAAAAAATGAGAATTTAAGTGTAAATGTGAAGCAAGGCTGATCTTCAAACCTTGCTATATATTACTAGTTATGACGTTTGTTGAAGGGTGCATATTTAAATGATCAGTTTGGTAATATTTGTCGAGCCATTAGACGAGACTGATATTTAATAGCTATCTGACCATGTAAATACTTTGTATGCACCTTCAAACAAACATCATACTGAACTATTTTATTACCCCGAAGAGCATATTTTATTTTTAAAACTACTCAATCCAGTCTTTTTCTGTGAATTATTGTCATTGCTCTGAGGGGTTATAAAACAGTTTGTTACTGTCTTTTTGCTTGTGGTCTCCACTTAATATTTCTTGCATTATAAAACACTTTATCATCAAGTCACAGAGGCTCTCAATAACATATGCTTGGTAGGCTTATGTGTAATTTTACCAAAATTGTTGTCAATCCTTCTTTTTTTTTTTCAAACAACTGACAAAAGCTTTTTACTTTTTTTTTTGTCCTCTACATTATCCAACCCTAGATAATCTTGCTGATCCCTGTAAACAAACAACCAGAGGTTGTGTTTTCCGCATGGGGACAAAGTATTGGAATTAATTTAATCGCTATCTGAAGGCCTAACGGTTTTAAAAAGTTACCTTGAATATTGTGTTTTGTTCCAGAAAAACATATTTAACCTATTTTCCCAAAGCTGGTAAATATATAACAATTCTGTTAAGTAATTCTGAAAAGTCGTATTTCTCATATATATAGGCCTCATACACATGTATCCAATTAGTTTAATAATGTAATGAGTATATATTATATATGCAGGAATTTCAAATTATTAATATTGTACTTTATTACATGTATTGATATATTTATGAAAGATCAGGATTTGCTTCACTGAGAAAAGTGATATTTCACTGCAGTGAGATAACACTTTTGGATTTTCATTCCAAATTGTGTTGCGTCATATGCGTTAGTTTTCATTGTGACGTTGTATATGGATGCATGTTATTTCATGACGCAACACACCTGTGTCATCATTTGACGTCATCTTTCGAATAACGTCTTTCTATTTGAGGTCACGCTCCGAACAACGTCATGCTAGTCTGAACTTGTCTGATTTGAAATGGTCATTGAAAATGCGTCTCGTGAGTTATCACTTTCACCACTCACTCGAGCAATATTTATGGTATTCACACTTCACTGTCTTATATCCTCTATTTACTTTCTCTTTATTATGCTAATGACTACATGTATGTTGATTAGTAATTACAAACATTTTTGTTCCTCATCAAAACAGGGGCTGTGTGATAATAACAATTGCAGATAAAACATCTTGGCATATATAATTCAAACTTGTTTGCCTCATTATTAATATATATATGAATCCAGGTGGGCACAAACAACATTTTCTTTCTGTACATTTATAAAAAATATATATATATAATATATATGTCAAAATCCCTGTGGCAGTGTGATCACTCTTGACAAAAATATATAGAGTCGGTCATTTTAAATTCTCCTTCCAGGTGATATAAATTAACATGGCATGACTTTTGTTATGTGACATACATTGTATCATAGCCAGAAAATTCAGTGAGAGCCATAATAATTAGTTAGCTAGATGTCCATGTACTCAAATTTATATCGTTATTAGTATCTATAACCTGAACCTTTAAAAGTGGACCCAATCCAGACACCTCCATCATATGTACGTATCAGACAATAATTATATATATATCTTTTGTATTTTATCTGCAGGTTGAATCATGTGGTAGCAGGATTAAATCCCATTACATATCATATCATCAATGTCATTCTCCACGGTCTGGCTACAGGGCTATTGACTTTGGTCTGTCTGTCTGTGCTGCGTCTGTCCACACTAGGATCATTGATAGCTGGAACACTCTTTGCTCTTCATCCAATACATACAGAAGCAGTAAGTTCTAACTAACATGATAATCATCACAATTGAATTGTTTGGTTTAATTTTTCGGTGATTTAACTTACGCGCTGTGTGCTGACTGCTAATTCAGTTTTATCCAGACATATGTCAGTATGTGCAAATAACTTATTTATTCCATGCACTTACATACATCAAATGTAACAATGTTTAAGAACTCAATTAAGTCTGATGACAATTCAAATAACTGTTTTTGTCGCCACAATTTATATATCTAGGTCATTTACCAAAATTTGCCGTTTCATTTAAAACTCAATTAAGTCTGACAACAATTCTTTTTTTTTTCCCATTCAGGTATCAGGCATTGTTGGAAGAGCCGATATTTTATCTTCAGTCTTCTTTTTACTTTCATTTCTTTCATATGTAAGGTACGTATATATTTCTTCCGCATAACACTGTTGTCATGAGAATCCCCCAAGGGATAAACATACAAGTATTTCATGGTTTCATGACAGTTCATTTGGTCATAAGCATCTGGCTGACTTGTGAGTGGAATTTTGTTCTTCTCTGTTCTCTTGTTGTCCTTTAAATATTTTTGCCAAAAGTTTACCTGTCGCTCTTATTCTTTGTTGCCATTGGCTTGTCTGTCATCCTTATTGTTTGTTGTTACTGACTTGTCTGTCATCCTTATTGTTTGTTGCCA
>JAVFBZ010000202.1:0-12676 GCA_032466195.1 Katharina tunicata
TTCGAACTCGGGTCTCTGGCTATCAGGGCCAACGCTCTAACCGGCTGAGCTACAGAGGCTCACGGTAGAACTAACGAATTTTTTAGCCAGGTAAAGGCTGCGTATCTTTCTCTACGGTGGGCACTGACACAGGGACACTGAAATGGCCTCTTTTTTATCTGCTAAGTCGTTAATAACTTACTAAAAAGATAGAATATGTCCATTTCACAGAATCCATAAGTTTCTGATTATTATCTTAAAATATTCCGCTTAAAATTTACGCAACCAGTTGTTTAGTTTCCAAATGCTACGCAATTTCTGCAAAGCAGTTTATCATAGTGTACCGCTGCTCCCCATAGCAGTTTAGCATAGTGTACCGCTGCTCCCCAAAGCAGTTTATCATAGTGTACTGCTGCTCCCCAAAGCAGTTTATCATAGTGTACCGCTGCTCCCCAAAGCAGCTTATCATAGTGTACCGCTGCTCTCCAGAGCAGTTTATCATAGTGTACCGCTGTTCCCCAAAGCAGTTTATCAATGTGTACCGCTGCTCCCCAAAGCAGTTTATCATAGTGTACCGCTGCTCCCCAAAGCAGTTTATCATAGTGTACCACTGCTCCCCAAAGCAGTTTATCACAGTGTACCGCTGCTCCCCAAAGCAGATTTTAGTTACTTAGAACTGCAATAGTAGTTTTCGTGGACCTTTAAATCCCTCTGACCCTCTTCTTATCGGCCTACTGCCCTCACGTCGTGCCTTTGCTAGCTAATTGAAAGGTTAGTAAATAACCGGCTTGTGTGGTTTTTAGACAAAAACAATTTTATTTCACCGTTTCAAAGTGGATTTCGTACAAAATAGATACACAACTGATCACATCGTAACTCTTGAAACTTATACACATAATTATCTGTCTTCTAAATCTTTTTATGCTTGCTGTTTTCCTACATATAGAGAAGGCATATGATATGGTGTGGGGTGGCGGGGTTTTGGTAAAACTGAGGGACATGAGTATTGGGGGTAAAATGGTGGGGTGGGTTCGTGCTTTTCCTTCGAACAAAACTTTGAAAGTCCGTCTATATAACACATATAGTAAGTCTATAGTAAGTCATATAGTATTGCAAATGGCGTCCCCCAGGGCAGTGTGATTTCACCGACATGTTTTTCGATCATGATTAATGATTTGCCTCTCTCCCTTTACCCGTTATCATGTTTTCTATTCTCAGACGATAAAGCAATTTGGTTTTCATCAAGGAATTTGAGTTTAGTAGTAAAATATATACAAGCACGGTTAAATGATGCTGCAAAATGGACTGGTAAATGGGGATTTCGTTTCCCTGCAGCTAACTCAGAAGCCGTTTTATTTAAAAACAAACATACCTTCCCTTACAGAAAAATCCTATAGGATCTAATAGGATTATAAAAATCCAATAGGATTTATAAAATCTTGTGGGATCCTAATGGAAAAAAGGAAATTCCTACAGGATTCCTATATAATAAAATAAACTAACCCTTACAGAAAAATCTTATAGGGTCCTAATGGAAAAAAATGAAATTCCTATATAATAAACTAAAATTCATATAGGATAAAATAAAATTTGTAAAGGATAATATAAGGTTGACTGACATAGACTTGAAGATCTTGTAGGATGTTTGATCCATAAGCTTTTTATATAACATAAATATCAGACATTGTTGAATATGAACTCATACAAGAGTTTTAATCATATAAGAGATGAAAGCAATTTGCCTATTATCGGTACTAACAAATTATAGCACAAAAATCAATAGAGATAAATCTGATACGTTTTGTTTCAAATGTACTACAAAACAGTATTGAATAATAATTACAAACTTAACATCTTATCTATACTGTGATGTCCATGATAATTATAAGGATTTGGCAAGGTGCATGAAATATTTTTCATGCGTTCACAATAATTAGATTGAAATATACATATAACAAGATGGCCGCCAAGCTAGGGCGTTATGCAGTGCATAGTATACTCCACTTTAATGTGAGAAATTCATCAGTCGAGGCAAAGTATCGCCCTTCTTTTCTAATGGACAGGATGTATCAAAGTACAAGTTGTTATACATACATGTAGTTATAATGTTCAACTTATGATTTTTGAGACAATAATGAAAACAATCTACTTTAAAGTGAAAATTCAAGATGGCTGCCAATATGTGCATGAATGTCAGTAAAGCGACAAAAGATGGCCGCCAACTAAGTTCTGCAATATATGCTGCATATAAAGATTTTCATAAGAAGAAGAGAGACTTTGCTCTGCATAACTGATGCACAGGATGCATAAAGGTACTATCAGTGGTTTGTGCAAATTTTATACCTTGGAACAATTATACAATGACTTCTAAATCTACTTTACTAATTACTTTACTTTACTAAACTACTGATCATTGTTGTGCTATGTCCAAATTAAAATCTGACTGGATTCATATATCTTTAATAAGTACTTTTCTTAATGCAATAAGAATATGTTATAGGGTACGATAGAAAAATATTACATAGGAATATTCCTTTAGGATGCACTAAGAAATTCCTATTGAATTCCTTTAGGTTTCCTATAAGATCCATTCGAAAAATCCTATAGGATCCCTTAGAACAAATCCTATAGGATCCCTGAGAACAAATCCTATCGGATCCCTTAGACCAAATACTATAGGATCCCTTAGAAAAAATCCTATATGAATTTGTCCAAAATCTTATAGGATCCTGTTGGATTTTTTTGTAAAGGTTCACGACTTGCCCTAACCTTAAATAATTCACGTATTCAATGTTCAAATTCTTTTAAGTATGTTGGTATTCATTTTGACAAACAACTTACCTGGAAGACTCACAGTTTGTGTTGTTTGTCGTCCACTGCCTGGGGAGTGTGGGGCGCTGATAAAAGATGCTTACTTGTTCTATATCGTGCATTTGTTCAACCTCGCCTAGATTACCGCTGTGAAGCTTTTAATACGATTCTACCGGTACTTCCATTAAACAGCGCCTAGATTCGATCAAATGCCAGTGCAAGTGCCTGTGCACTGGAATCATGAAGTCGACTCCAGCCAACGTACTTCAGATGATGTGTGGGGAATTCCCACTTGACATACGTCGTCAGGTTCGTACTCTACTATTTGGTCTGAAACTTAAAGGATCTGTGAACAATTCAGCAAGAACTGTGTTACTTGTGTTTATGCTGTTATTGACTGTGTAGAGAGAGATATAATTGTTGAGTAGGCTGTAGGGATTATAAAGCCCTGGTCACGGTTGATCTGTGGCTTGGCTCTACGGATTTCAATAGCTTCCATTAGTTTTCTTGTTGTGTTGGAGATGTTGGATATTAGGGTTTTAACATTGCTCCAGTCTATGGTATGGGTGGGGTGGGCTTTGGTGTGATCAGCTATTGCTGATTTAGATAACGGTGTTAGCAACTAAACAGAAACGTCGCAACCCAAATAAACAAGAAGTTGTAATCCATACATGTCATATCTTATTTATGACCTCCAACTTCTAAATGCCTCTGAAACAAGTAAGCCTACTAAGTTAAGATCTAAGGTTGTTAACGCTCTTAATGTTTTTCTATGATACGTACGCATAGATGTTGACTATGTATCATATCATATCATGTGTGCACGCTTTTGAAGCTCTATATATTTAAACTCTGACAGCTGCCTTTACTAACTCTCTGTTTAGTCGTGTACAGTTTATATTTAACCAGGTGTAAATGAATTTAAAGTATTTTTGGATGTAATTTAATATAGTAAAACAGCTCAATGTCAAGTTATAAGGCGAAAACTATTTTTATAAGGTTTGAGTGCCCCGCGCATTTTTTTATAAAAATAAAATGGAAACTGGAGCTTTAATTTGGTTTAGGGAACGATTACAGTTATTACCCTTCATTCGGTGTGAATTTATTAGCTGTATAATCAGACGCCCTTCAATGAGGACTACAAATCGTAGGACGCTGAATGGCGAATGGTGATCTGCCCTTTATCTACCAGTCTCTTAGTCGTATTCTTAACTCGTTAATAAGTTTATGTGACAATGAACGTTCCATTGTTGGTCGCAGTTCATACCAGTTTCTAAAATTTATTAACAAGTCTATATATTCTCTCTCGCTTTTTTTTCTGATACTATTATTATATTGTATGGTATTGTATTGTATGGTGAATAAATTAAATCAAATCAAATCATGTTTATTCCTAGATTGATTTTAAAACTACACTTTGTAATAAAACCATCGTTGAATATCAAAGGTAAAATGTAGGATATCATAGTTTCTATCTACTGTTTTCTATACAAATGAAGTTTAACTCAGTGTTGGTACAACGGATTTTACTCCATGGGCCGAGGTTGTAAAAACTTGGGTATACTCAAGTCGGAGTCTGTACTCAAACTCTTGAGAACGTACTCCCCTGAGTTGTGCTCAAAATGTGTGGTCATAAAACGCGTTGAGCAGAGTACAAAATCAACGCTGATTCCAGCCGTTTGAGCACGCTTTTGTGGAGCTCTTTAGTGTATGAGGTAGAAAGATGTTACATTGTTTACGTCGGCTGCTTCGAAAGCATTTTTTCATGTCACGGAAAACAAGTTTGGCTCAAACTAAAAGACTGATTTTCAATATCGAAAATCGTATGTAAAAATGCATTAAAACCCATTAAAAGTCTTATTCAACTGAATATTCTCGTTGAGTACGGTCTTGACCATGGTAGGTACCATGATCAAGAATCGAACGTTTCCGTACTCCGTTGAGCACGGTAGGCGTACTCAACTTTTTTTATAACCTTCAATTTTGAGCACGGATCTTGAGTCGACTCAGTTGAGCACGGAATCATCCCTTGAGTAGACTGAAGGACTTTCATAGCCTCGGCGCCAGGTCAAAGAAGAGATTGTCGCTCATTTAAAATTGGAATGTAGAGTTTTAACAACCATGACTAAATCACTGTTGCCAGTTCTCCAGTTAAGTTGCATTTACACGATACGATTTGTAGTTACGACATTAGGGATTACCCTTATTTACAATGATTTGATTGGTCGATATTTCTCAAGCAAAATCTCGACCAATCAAACGGTTGTGAATTTGGGGAATCCCCTAAAGTCGTACCTACAAATCGCAGCGTGTGACTTCACCTTAACCTTTCTGTCCGCCTGGTTAATGTACTGACATTCACGGACGGCACCCTCACTACAAACTGAGATGGAATTAGCTGATTTGAGTATTGTAAATATCATGGTGTCGGTCATCAAATCAAAGCTAGGTCTCTTGCTATATGTAATGTACATTTGTAAAACATTTAGAAAGCCCACATTGATGGACACTGTTCCAACTGGCTTACCACCATTGACAGAGCATTCGTTTGCTTGTCAATTGTACTCGATAGTCTCCTAAAATAGTCTGGTTTGTGGTTTTATTCTCACAGACGTTTTCTTTCTAATGTTTGCTCAACACTTCTGTTCGCGGTAAATCTTGTTCACGAGAGCACACAGATTGATTATAAGTTGCCCCAGTGACCGATATTCATAGGACGGCTGGAGTCGTGAAAGGCAAACAAATCGGTATTGTTCAGTCTAACATCGTTTCTCTTTGCTCTTTCAATTATTTAATAAAATTTATTGACATACTATAACGGTAAATAGAATCAACTTATTTTCACATTCGTGGATCGGGATACTTTCTACAATTCTACGCCACACGACAAACTTTTATTCAAACACAACCCGCAATCGGAAAAGTTGAGGCAAGGCTTACATGTTTTGTACACGTTAGTTTGAGTTTAATTTTATGTTTGGAGTACAAATGAAAAAATCGACCGTAAGTTTTAATGACAACTTAAATGCATAGCTGAATGAATACCACAATAAACAGGTTACTCAGAATATGTTTAACTAATTTAAACACGTACGCCATTCTTAAGCGCCCCCGAAACAACCCTGGAGATTGTTATAATTTATTGAACCAAAAATAGAATTAAAGATTTTGGTCGTCCTCTTTTATAAAACTGAATCCATGTATGTACCGCTCATAAATTTAGTTTTCGACAATTTCCACGACGTTGATAACTCGATTCATATAAACACAAAAACATGTTTTATTACAACTACGCTACATAAAACTTTAAGGTTTTTTTTTTTGGCTGATGCATTGCCCTGCAGGGTGAAACATTGTATTTGGATTTAAAAGTAGTGTGACTAAGTGCACATGCCAGTGAATAAAGATGGCTATAATGACACACTTTTACATCTCTGAGAGACACTTTATGCCGACCTTAATATTCATACATCTCTGGAAGCGTGATTTTTACTTTGGGCACTGGCATGATTTAATCAATCGTACACACAGTAATTAAATGAACATGTTTTCCAACTGAGCACTGACTCTTATATACTGGTTAGAGTTAAAACATTCGTGTGTATTTCACAGAGAACTTTCCATTTAACATACGTATATTATATATATAAAAACATGTGTAACTTGGGACTCTGTTATCATTTGCTTCCGAGAGTATGATTTTATTGGGGAGAAAATTTATTTCAAAGTAAACTTGTCTTTATCCCTGACCCCTCCTAACTACCGAGATTACTAAAACTGATATAATGAGACATTATGTCGTCAAAGACATTCTAGGTCAGTGGACTACTGTAACTTAGTTTGTAGAAATTCTCACGTGAGAGAAGACCAATTGCGCAAATTATCCATATGGTGCAGAATAAAACTCTTAAAATGGCTGGATGGCGAATGATCGGACAACTGAAAAAATAATTTTTGCCTGTTCCTGGAATGTTTCTCGAGTTCTACAACGAGACGGCTAAATTTGGGAAAAATCAATAAAGGTTAGGTTTATCATGCGATCAAGTTACAAAATCATCTCTGTGCTTGTGAAACAACCGTAATCAGGGTAAATACACCGAACACAAAAAGTTACCATGCAGTTTGTGGTTGTGAAACGATCCCTTTATAAATCCGGTGGCTGAAGGTGATTGAACAGAGAACCAGCTGACTTTCTGTGTGGTGTTTGCCGTTGTATCTTGGGTCAAGATGGACACAGGGCACTCTCGATAATTCAAGGAACTTGCAAAGATTGGGATGTGGCTAAAACTGAGTAATAAATATCGTCCTATGTGTTTGAGTGTATAACATGGAAGTGGTTTTCTAATTATAACTTGGATTGGTTTAAGTACTCAAGTGAAATGTTCGATACTCTGCAAACAATTGGTTCCTGCTTAGAAGCTATATTTGTCACAGCGGACGGCTCAGATTTGATGAAAAGTCTGTTCTATGTATGCACTTTCTAATTTCGGCATCAATTGTTCAAACACTGAACATACCACGTTAAGGGGTTTACAGACAGAACTTTACTTAGAGTTTCCTTGTACTAGAAAGAGACAAATTTTGAAAAGCTTCTGCTGTTATAAATGGCAACATAGTTTATGAGAAAACAATGCGGATATTTAAACAGCTATTTTGATATGCATACTGGAACATTTAACTTTCCTTCCATATTTCCGCATAGACTTAATGCGACTTGTAGTACCGACTTTAGGATATTACAAAGATTAAGCCTACAGATTTAGACAAATATCGACCAACAAAAGTAAACAAGGGGAATACTCAGTCGTTCCTACAAATTGCACCGTGTAAATACACCTTATTCTGCTATCATTGCGCCAGCTTAAACAATGTGGCTATGTACAGACAGTTTCAAAACAGGACACCAGACTGTTCGCTAACAACACAGCAATAGCTTTGTCAGATTGTTCACGGGGATATCACGCGGAATCCATGAGCTGTGGAAATAATGGGCGCTATCTATATTTACATAACAACATCTGTCCCCAGTAATATCTACGATGAATACAATTAAGTTGTGAAAGCAGAAGTCGGATCAAATTCCTATGTTAACTGCAAACAGTGGGTGCCTGTATAGAATCTATAAACGTATTTCTTATCCCAGAAAGAGCGATCTTTGCGAACGATTCTTTTAAAAATCTATAAATGAAATCTACATTTCACGTTGGGCAACGGGAAAATATCGTCGTCTTCTTATTTTGTCTTTTTGCAATTTCATTTGCAGATCTTGTTATCTGTAAATATTATTTAAAAACGAATTCTAATAAAAACAAAAATAAACTAATGATGTTACATTCACAATGAAGAGCATTCAAGTTATTGCTCCTGGTTAATCGATCATCACAAAGTTCAAAGTCTTTAAAACAGGATTTATGTGTAGAAACCATGTGGTAAATGCTTGAGGGACCTGTTGTGAGTAAACGCAAACAAACAAACGATCTTGCCATGGACAGTGGACGTAGTTGAACAGACGAAGCACAGAGTTGCAAAGACGAAAGCGTAAAGGCCAGGATTACTGCTTAAAGGAATCGTTCTTTGTTCATCCGAATGTTCGTTTCATGTCGTTTGGAATTATTTTCCCTTGATACAATAACTCTGCGTTAACACTGATTGATCCGAGAAAAAAAACAACAAGAAAAAGTGAAGAAAAAAAAAAACAAAGAGAAAAGATTTAATTGAACGTTTTCTTGATCGCATGAAATCCACTTTATTTACTATAAAAATACAATTCAAAGTTGATGGTTGAATGTACCGGTTCATAACGTATTCACCTTCTATCAGTATTTCAAGATGTCATAGTGTCACACAACTCCTGTAAAACAAAATGTCGGAAACATGTCCATACGCAGTCGTTCTGTTTCAGTTTGTTATTTCACGTCGATGCCATGCAAAACTCTGCACAAATATACCCGATTGAGGCAGTAAATATTTAATGTCAGTTGATTGATTGATTGTGGTTTTACGCCGTACTTAAGGTTACTTCGCTTATATGACTGCGTGCCAATCCAATGGGTGAAGGGAAGCACCCTGAGTTACTCCCGGTAACATAGAAGACGCCGTGATACATTTACAGGACACCTCAACAAACCGTCTTCCAGATTTAATCTCAGCAGAAACGACTGTTTATTGTAGATGAGGTTTACAATATAATCTGTTATGTTGGCTGGACTGGATTCTGCTCTACTTCAGGAAGTATTATTTTGTTCAATCTCAAAATACTAAAATCAAATATAACTTTCGTGCAAAAAGAACCCCAGACTAGGGAAACTGTGACTGCTTATGACTGCAATTGTTTTAAAGTGGCAACTTCACGATGGTTGATAATCTGTTGACAAGAAAAACAAAATGACCAGTATTTCCAGCGGTGACAGACAGGTACGAATAAAGCTGCTATGGTTGGACATTAAAGGAATTCGTGTATTTCCATAATTATGTTATTGAACTAATTCAGCAACAATGTACAAGAAAAATCTTTACCTCTTGTTGGTCCATGGCACGGCCAAAATCTGTTTTCAATCCACATAAATAGTTTTTTCTTTGATATTTACTGTCAGACAATGGATTTTATTTAAAACTTCACATTCAAAAGGGTATTGGGGGCCGCGCCGTGGCTGAGCGTTGGACTTCGGAGCTCCCGGTATAGGTTCGATCTCCCCCTCCCTGCCCCCTGTGGACCTTAGGTATACAAGGGAAGTTTCCGATGGCTGCGGAGTTCGCGGGGTGTTTTTTACGAGGTTTCTTTCAGGTTTTCCACATACACAGGCAACGCAATTTAATAATTAATAATAAGTCGTCATATAGGTGAAATACTTTTGAGTACTACGTTAAACACCAATCAAACAAAAAGACAATCTAAAGGGTATTGACTATTTCGACACCTAGGATCTGTCGGTGATTCTCTCGGGGCTCAGAAGTATAAAAGGCAACTGTAAATATTGGTGTACGATTGAAAAGACTTTCAAATTGTTAACAAACATGCAAAACTAGGATACAAAAGGGAAGAGACTGTCATCCCCCCTGGTCAAAAAACAACAACAAGCAAACATCAAGAGTACGAAAAATAGAGCAGCAACTCTTTCACCTCCCATAGGTACAAACGACAGCACAGCACTATACAATTTCTTAATCGTAAGAAACTATATCGCGAGGTGACATCATAAGACAGTGATTTAAACTTTTTAACAACTAATATTTTTGAAATACTGAATACGGATTCCGGTATATAAATGACAAATTTAACCCGTCACCATCAGGGTGTTGTTCGTCGTGCAATTTAATATACACTGTGCAATTGAACGCTCCTACTGATCTCACTGATACAGGCGTCATTCGTGCATCAACAAGATTGCATTAACTCACGAAACAAGGCCTTTACTATTGTACATTTATCCATTTGCCTTTATTAATGAGTGCATCTCCATATGGATTTTATGTGAAACGCGCAACATAGCCTGACGAAATGTGGTACAACGAAGCTGGTTAACACGTAATTGGTGTCTGCCCTTACTCTGTCTGACGCTGAAGGGCATTTGCTAAAAATTTCAAGAATGGGGTCATCAAGAGCAGGGTTTGTTAACGATGACAGCCAGCAGCAATTTTCACACTTCCCAGCTTGATACACCCTTTGTAACATTCCGTCACAATATACAGAATTGTATCACACCTCTCACAGGGTTTTAAGAATGTTCAATCTATATATTGAAATATAATCATGGACACTACGGCACGGGTCATCAAATTGATTATTGATTGATTATAATCTTACCGTTCAAATTATCCGCTGGAAACTGAGAATCTTCAAAAAACCTGCCATTCTTCAGTTAAAACTTTATTCTGATGAATAGGCCATTGGTGTGGTCTGTGCACATTCAATAAGACTCTTCCTTTTTTCTGTGCTAATGTAAAATTAACTTACCCCTAATGGTCAAACCAAGGTTAAACAGAACCGATTCGACGTGTTTGTGAATATTGACCTCAAAAACGAGTTGCGGTCATAATATTTGGTTAATGTAATATATGCCCAAAACTCTCTGGCGCAAACGATGGCATCTAATTGATTTGCCTAATATGCTCTGTAAATCTCGTTCGCTTCTGCTTTACTTCCGGGTACATCATTGAAACTGTAGCCCTCTGTTTTGATAAGTGCTCTTTCAGAATGGGATTTCTTTTGGTTCAATTAAAGGACCGGGCGGGTCACCTTTTAACTTCACATCTGATGTTATATCTAAATATAAAAAAGCAGCATGTACTCGGAACTGGCAGGAATCTCGTGAACTATCTTTTATCACATGACGAAAAGTCATGACATTGAACTTTTTTGTGGGAGAACTTGTGGTCATGTTGATAAGTTAATCTGTTTGAAAATGCTTGTTTTGAAAATACAGGAATAGGTTGAATGCACATAAAACACATAAAAACGGAAGTGTCCGAAAACACATGGTATATAAAATAAAAATAAATAAATAAATAAAATGCCTTATTCCTACATTTTTAACTTAAAAAATTACAATATTCATATCGTCAGGCAACATTTAAAAACAAACTGCACTAAAAGGTGATGAGATAGGATCAATAATTTCTTCACTCCTACGTCTTGCCTTTTTCATGACGGAATTGATGGAAAATGTATTGTTTTTATTTCACGGTGAATAACCCCCGGATGTCTTTAAATGCAAATAGCAGTCTTGCATGCCTAGCTCGGAGCAACTGACACTTCTATTTTCGCATAGAGTGATGATATTTTGTAGTTGGTCTGGCAAGTCACGTTTCTCTATTATAATGACATGGTTATGTTCAAAAAAGTTTATGTACTGTTTTTTATCGATCTTTTACTTGCGTTCCACCTCTCGAATCAAGTTTGAGGAGTTCAAAGCTGCAAATCGTCATTTGACTTTGGTGTATGTGTGTGTCGATGGAGTGTGTGTGTGTGTGTGGGGGGGGGGGGGGTTCTGGATTACATTTGATAATAAATTGACATGATGATGAGAGTAAAACAACAAAAATTCCATGTCAGCCAAACATCATTATTTGAAACTTGATGAGCTGAACAGAATTTATCTTTATCGAAACTGTGATAACATTTTCTGAATTAGTTTAGGTCATTTCGGAATACTGGTTTCAAAGGCGTTTAGAAACTTTTTAAAAATGACAACTATTTATTAGCCACTGTACAACGTTTCGGTTGGATAAACAATTTGCCAAACACAAAAATGTGTCGCTATTTCTTCAGGAAAATTGGCCTGAATGTACACTTAAATCGTGCGGTCTTTGAAGAATAAAGAAAAATATATCTTGGTTCACTTTAAGGAAGCACTATCGTCATAGGAATTCAGGATAAATTTCTGAAAAGGTCTGCTTTGTAATATTGGTATTTAACGCTATATGTATGGCAATGGCACGTTATCGCACGTGTATGTTATTATTCCCCGAAACAACGTACCCCAGGGTACTACAATGAGGTCCGTCCGTCTTTGCATCCGTCCGGATTATTGTCCGGGCCATAAATTCGTTCTGCATATTTGCATTTTGACATAATTCGGTACATGTGATCACCATATGGCGACGATGTGTCGCGTGGAAAACACATGTCGTCAGGCCGTAGGTCAAGGTTGATGCTGCTGCAATATAAATATTATTATGTTATATAGTAGTAATAATGTATTGCCTCGAATTAACTGTGATATACTGTAGGTTTGTATGTAGCTGAATCATTTTCTCTGGTTAAATGCCACTTCGTTTCTTTATGGTAGAATAGATGGGATGTTTCTGTGACTGGTCGAGCTTTTTATCGTTTCCAACCCTCGGTTGTTTGCACAAAGTTTTCATCCACTACTCTTTCTCGAAAAGG
>JAVFBZ010000224.1:0-12675 GCA_032466195.1 Katharina tunicata
AACACAAGGCAACGACATTTTCAGTAACTTTGCATCGTTCCTAACGTGTTATATAGCAAGTATGAGCCGATTTCAGAGCAAAGCTAACATAAAGCTTAATCTATATCCCAATCTTTTTTATCGGTAGCCCAAGTCTGTATTTATTGCAAGAATACAATTTGGAAAACAACCCAAAAATCGGAATAATTACTCTATTGTGTCCAGGAACCACACGGTGGTGTATTCACGTGGGTGGGGCCATGAACTAACTGGCCTTGTAAATATCAGGGGTACCACACACCGCTAGAGAGTTCATGGTCAGACAGCGAACCAAATGACCTAGTTAATGATACTCTGGTTGCCAATCAACTAGTAATTACGATCCGTCAAACATCTCACGCAATAAATGCCCAGAAACTACAAACATTAGTCCATACATTTACCGGAGTGTTTGGAGCTGGGTACGGTTCCGTTAGAAGTTTCGCATTGCGTTATACTACTGTGTTTCCACAACAAGCAATCAATACCAGCATGAACACTAATAAACAATTCTGAACAACGACGTTGAGTTTAACTACTAGCAAAACACAGGAAGAACCCAATACATCAGCCTATACCGAACCCTTGACCCAACGTTAATTCATAAGCAATCAACTTGTTTCTGATCCCAACCCGAAAACCTAATACTGGCTCTGATCTTGAACGTAACATTCTCCAGACCCTAACCCTTAAACTAAAATTGTAAAAAGCGTAACTGTACATCTGTAGTGACAATATAACTGTGACATACTTATATGAGGATAGCACTTTTTGAAATGATTTTCTGGTTTGGAGTTTAGAGCAACAAGCTTCCTAACACAGGAGGGTCTGAGTTAGCCAACGTTCAATGAAGGTAAGAGGGCATTGATTCACTTTCAGCGCCCTTTAGCACCCCTTAACATTCGACAAGGTGTGGCCATCCGTCTGTCTGTCAGATCTAGTTCAATAGCCGAAACTGTCAATCAGGACCAGTATACCCACTGCAAAAATTGTATTATTATATATCCTAAAAAAAAATGTTCGTGAACGTATTAAATAATAATTGCTGAGGCCTTACACATTTTCCATACTCTTTTATTGATATTAAATCCGTCTCATCTGGACCGTTGGAATTAGAAGCGATGTATGAGAGAAGATTTGCTTGGAGAGATTAGAACAGGCGAAAGTATGGTTACACATTCTTTTGATGTTAGGTAATCTTGTGCGTTTCACTGATTCAGTTTACAGCATGTTCCACATGAACTGACACAGGCTGATCAATCCTTCCAGATTTAAAAACAAAAATGCAACGGCCTACTCAGTAAAGAGAATCTCAAGGACTTCTGGAAAAAGTAAAAATACGACAAAAATAACACAGCCACCAGAGTAAACAGCGGACGAGATAATTTAATCTTCGCCAGTAGGCCTATTTACGGTAATACCACTTTTAAAAGTCAAAAAGAGCAACTCTCAAATCAATGATCAGAAATTGTTAAGCTGTCAATCGCCGGTCTACAAATCAGTGGCGGATGAGTAGCCATCGATGAATCAGCAACTTCTAGGTACAACTGACCTAGAAAGCGAACCGATCGATAAATCTTGGTCATCGCCACCTTGTGTCAGCTTATCGAGGCCAGGAACGACATGTAGGTTTCCTTGACTATATATGGTCAACAGTTCTATCGTAACTTAATCGACGTAATGCGTTGTTCATGCCAGCCTTGGTTATATCCCCGTGCCAATCAAACTCATTAAGTATAATTGGTCAAGGTGAAAGTAACCGTTTTTTTTTTATTTGTAAAAAAATAGCATGAAAAAAGATGGGATGACAAATTACTCGTTTTATCGAGAAAAAACCCAGATAAAACTGGCAATAGTAATTATGTTGCTTAATATATTTAATGGAAAAGAGTAATGTTTGCTCGATATCATGACTTTTAAAAGTGAGCATGACTCATTCGCTGGGAAACCGGTGCTGAAGGCTAGGGAAATGATACGAGACCCAGGTAGAGTTTATTGACATTGACAAACATCCCCTACCAGTAGCTACCCTATACATCTATGATAGTCAGATCCTAGTGAGGCTAGTTTTGTGATGATTAAGTACGTGTACAACTATTATTCATAATCAGGTGCACTAAGAAGATTCCTTTCACTCGTACATTTTAGATTTCACTACAATTAAACGACAGGCTTGTTAAAACATTTTGATACGCTATACAAAAACGAAACACAAAGGGTTATCGAAATTTTTGTTTTGTCTGCTCTTGTAATATCCAATACAAATGCAATATATTATATTGAGAGATCTTTGTCGCATGGTTTCCTAAATGGTGTGATACCTAGACACAAGCGTTAGTAACCTTTTCAGCCCTCACACGTGAGCAAGTGACATTCATCTGCAGTGCCAGTTACTATTAAACCCTACATTCAGCCAACATTTAATCATACGTTTGTTAACATATTGTAACGGGATTGCCGAGATTAAACCGCCTTGAGTCGGACAATTCCAGTAAGCATTTGATTTATTTTCACACAAAAAACGTGACAAAAGGAAGACAGGCTTATAGCGTTTTACATAAATAAAAATTAATGAATGAATATTTTACAATAAGTTCTCAGCTGTTTTAACGGGATACGTTTATTATTATAATTAATCGATTTTAATTGATCAAAAATGTAGTAACACGTGGGTGACACGACGGAACACAGGGCCACTTAATCCAACCATTTGTCGGTATTGTCCATCTATATGAATCACACTCTCGACATCTCAATATTGGCACAATAATACACAGTGTCCTAGAAATAAGTAAAATCCTGCTGTTGTCATCGGATGACATCATCAAAAGGGTGTCTACAGTTACATGCCTTAGAAGTTACGATATAAGTGTACCCCAAGGCTACTAAAAACCATTTCGTAACCTACATAAAATAATGTTTGCCTGACGCGTACCGGTGTGGTACCACTTAGACGCTATGGAGGAAGGAAATAGTTTTCTTAGATTAGCTTTGAATTCAGAAAGAGATTAATATCTGTTAACATGCATGGGAAGGGAATTCCATTCGGCAGTAGGAAAGAGTAACCATGTTTTTTACCCACTCTAAAATCGATCTTAGGTCTTGGTCAACAGTCTGTAACTGTCTGCATTGTCTTATATGACCAACAAGTGTCGTCCGCAAAAAGTCGTATGTTGTTCAAAGTGTTAGAAGGCAGATCATTTATTAATATCAAAAAGAGGACGGACCCCTGCATGGTCCAATAGCTTTGATAAGGCCAAAATTTGACAGCATATGCAGAACATCGTCTTCCGTAAATATAAGACCATGCAGTTTTCATTGAAGGTACTGAAGACAGTAAAATAGCATTGGGCTCGTCTAATTTTGTTATTGAAGAAAATATATTCGTTAATAACAGTTGCTTTGGATTCATGTGAATATGCTGTTGAAGATGTTACTTCGTCGAAAAGTGGCTGATACAATTGCTAGTAGTGTTCCTCGGGACAGATTTACTGAGCTTCCACCAAAGTTTCAAGCCAGTCTTACCCGCCACGATTTGAATAGCTAGTTTGTTTTTGTAGTCCTCTTTAACATTTTGTCAATAGTAAAGTGACAGGATTGCTCTGTTTTAAGTGCTACACGTTGTTCTATATATTGTGTGATTGTATGTAGTCTCTGACGTATTCTCATCTCATGTTTTATTTTGTTTATAAACCACGGTATATTGTTCGCTTTAACGTTTACTTTGTAATGTGGTATTGAAAGGAATGATGCACGTGCTATATTTTCAGTAATGGTCTAACACCATATATCCATGTCGTTTGTAGGCTTAAGGTTTGACCAATCCATATTCTCCAAAGTAGATACGAGCTCATCCCAATTTGCTTTGTCATAGTTACAGATTATGCGACTATACGATTCTGTAAACCCAAAGCAGTTTATATGTTTTTCAAATTATGAAGGGAATTTTTAAATATATTTCCATTCAGGTCCCCTAGTAAAATCATGGTTTTGTTTGGATTATGGCCTACCTGTGGTCTTACTTAAGGGCCAGCCAAAATTAAGAATAACCAGCCCTGACTTTAATGCCCTTTAACAGGACAGGGCTACAAATCCTTGACAACGAATCGAGTGTCCCAATTACTAATACTGGCATGAGCAGTTTGTTCTCGATAGTTTATAATCTGGTCTAAGTTGACACTCCTGATAGCTTCGTTTATGTTGTGACAGATATTCTGAGGATCCAATCAAATGAAGGTGTCAATGCGTGGGCTGTAACACTAAAACCATTGCCAGGCCCTCCTCTCGCCTTGGCTGTATCACTAAAACCATTGCGAGGCCCCCTCTTGCCTATTTCTTATCTCGAGTCAACATTAACTACGAAGATTTTTTCACAGAACACACTGTCTTTCCATGCCATGTCTTTGAGCTTAATGATATATCCGTAAATCATACGCAGTATAGCCAACTCAAACTGTATGTAATACAGGTTGTAATCGTTTAATACAGTGCTACAAGCGCAGAGCAATGTCATAAAAGTATTACATTACTGTACGTATATATGGTTATATCGCATGTGCACCATGCAGCAGTCCTTTAAATGCAACACTAGGTTGGAAATAGCATCTTAAACAAGTATCTAGACAAAATGCATCTAAGCGCCTACTAGAAGGGAGATCGATTTCGAAGGCGAAAATCCATTTCGTGTTAGCAATGACAAGTTCAGCAACGAAGAGTTATAATTTTTCCAACGAGATACCCAGTTGCTATCCTCGTTACTTTAAAGGAGCGGGCTTGTCTATCGGTCGTTCGATCCGGCACCGAATCACCTTTTGAAACTTGTTTAGGTGGCGCCTCTCCCAACACAAAGATACAGTAACGGATGTCCCCTAAGGTAAACACAAACCGTCGATGGAATAAATTCAATTGACCTTACGAAAAGCGAAAGGCGAAAAAGCGCTTTGTTGAAGCTACCACTCATGTGGAGGTTGTACGTCTTTATAATAGTTTAACGGTAAAAAATGGTATTAAAGTGACAAAGGAAAGCAATGTTCATTAAACTAGGATTCTGGAATTAGTAGAACTGTTGCGGACAAACTATGCAAGACCTAAACAAAGCACTATATTGTTTTTTAAACTATATATTTACGCATGACTCGTAAAGGGATGCTCATGGGATACTTCCTGTTTTGAAGAACTGTGTTATGTTCAGATTTTCCAGTTTAATTTATTCGTTCTTTTCTTAAACCTCAAGTTATCTTCGGATTGGTCATTCATATATAAAATGATCACAAGTTAATCAACTGGTAGTATGGTCTCATGGGCTGGTATATATACGCGTTTTTTCTGTAGGCCCAAATTGTCAATTAATTAACAATTAGAGATACCTCTCATTGAATTAGAGATATTTATTACAGTTTCTAATTAAATTTGAGATATATTTAATCTAACTTGAGATATCAGTTTTAAATATTTCTTCTTATTACTTTCGGTCAGTTTGTACAAAACACTTAAGTGTCCCAGCTTTTACCCTACACATCAAAACAAGTTTTATCTCCCTACACATCAAAACAAGTTTTATCTTTTTAAAATGGCCGTTAGATGTTGGAACTCGCTAAGCTGCCAACAAAATCTCTAAAATTGACTGCAAAGCAACTCTTTGAGTCGTGTAATAACGACAGCATGAAGAAATTGAATTTTAATGCGTTTTTCCAAAGATTTGTAAATTAATACAAAAGAAAAGGAAATAACCATATTATTTTTATTCGCTATTCGCCCACGAGTACCAGCTATTACAAACACTTTCTGTGCCTATTTTAATCTAACATCATAAACCTTTAGAATTATTAAATATGTATTCGAGTTAAATAGGGTGAAGTTTTGGAAACAAAATTAACATTGTGACGTTGGCAGCATTTTACTTCCATCAGTTCCAGCCCCTTCCCTTTCTTGAGAGTGCCTTTAGACATCATACCAAATTTAGAACATATTCCAGTATGGAGCGGTTTGACAAATCCAATAAGGGTTAACATTTTCACTTTGTATACTCAAACTTTCGCAGAGCAGCTTACTCCATTGTCAGGTAAATGACAAATGCTAAGTATGGTTGGACATTTAACATACACGAAGTAAAACAGGTAACTTATAGGCAGGAGGGCTTGACATCTCACATCGTGAAACAATCATGACGTCATGCAGTAATTATATATAAAAAATTACATATTGGAACATGAATTGTTGTATGGCTGACATTACGTTTTACAAAGTCGCGCAATCTGTCGCCTCTGTTTCCGGGCTTTCTGAATTAATCCAAAGACAAATTGTATATTGTGTGCGTTTTTTTTCTATTGTTTATTGTATGACTGGATTGCTGGTAAATTCATCAACAACACAACAGGCGCAGTCTGTAGTTTAAAGTGATGGAAAATTCAAGCAATTGACACGCACCATGTGAAAGACTGTTACTTTCTCTTTCCAACATAATTTTTTCTGAATTTTTTTCCACGCGTTATTACCACGCATGGCAGTACAGAATAAACACGGTTGTTTGATCTGCAGCAAGTGTAAAATAGGCACCATGTTTTAGAGCCTTATCCAATCAGAATGTGTATAGCGGTCAGCTGACTACATTCCGGTGACGTCAAAGGGATAGAGGCTGACAGATGAATACCCAGATCATATATGCAAGAAAAGGAGTGAGCTAAGTTTTAGTGCGATTTTGTCGGATTTAATCGTCTATTAATTGCCTTGTAACTTTGAATCCTGTGATGGCTTTATATCCAATGAATGTCTTGGGGCATACACAATTCCGCAAGTAAACCTACATGTTCGGTGGTAGGGTATCAGATTAACTCGTCCACAGACCAACTCGTACACAGCCAACTCGTCCATAGCCTTTTTCCCATTCTAGTTCAAATTCGCCTATCTCCGGTACCGTCCGTCATCTCTGATTATCGGTTTTAGTGTAATGACAGGCCACCATTTTTCTAGCCCATTAGCGGTATATTTACCGCTGCAGGCAATACCTGTCTCGCATGTAGATACACGTATCCTATAGGACGTAAAGTACATTCCGCGCCTATAAAAATCGACATAGAGCAGGTAACAGCAAAGAAAATGAAGAAATAAAATGGAACTATTTAGAAGAACAATAGGCCGAAATAACCAATGCAACATGAGAAAACAAGTCACGTAAAAGAGTTTAAATTTCTTCATAGGTCGATTAATCAAGTCAAGCTTCAGCAGCCTCGCTATAACGTTTACAGCTATATTCAAAATGCATCGTCATTACATACAAGGTCCGTCACCGAAGTGAATCAATGGACCCTTTTATACAAATGACATTTTTTCCATACCTCTAGGCGGTTGACACCTCTGCATTATCCCTTTCCAGTTTCCCAGTTATATTTTGATAGTGTCTCTAACATCAACGGTGGATTATCTATTTTGATAGTGTCGCTAACGCCTAGGTTAATTAGAACCCCTCCACGGTGGATTATTACCAAAGAACACCTGCCATTTCATATACAAAGGCTTCCCATATCAATGTGTTAATTTGTGTGTTTATGTATTTAGTTTAATCCACATAAGTCAATTAAAACTGTGTTGTCAGACATCCAGGGAGGGTCAAAATTGTTCATTTTTTTATATTTGTTTATAAGAACGTTTTGTCCTGCATTTTGTGAAAAACTTATATAAAAATTCTGGTTAGAAGTTATTTTTTTTTAAGTTTGAAATTTTTGATTCAGTTCTTTGCAAGTGGGTTTTGACCCATTTCTAGCACTTCATTTTTTGTCGAAATTAACTTTTTCAACTCTGTTATCTTGAAAACCCTTTGAGTTACACCCGTGAAATTTGGCATGCTAATTAATGACATAACAATCCAGTAAATTTAATATCAGATATTTTTTCGTTTTGCCTAGTTCTCTCTGTATAGCAATTTTCCTAAAAATAATTATTAAAATTGTACTGTCTGCATTAAAAGACGAAAAATTAAAAAAGTAAGCCGAATTTAAAAACAATTGAGATACAGTTTACTAGCTTATTATGTCACTAATAACCGTGCCGAATTTCACGGGTGTAGCTCAAAGGGTTTTCGAGAAAACAGAGTTGAACAATTAAATTTCGACAAAAAATGAAGTGCTAGAAATGGGTTAAAATCCATCCATCTGTACACTTGCAAAGAACTGAATCAAAATGTTAAAACTTAAAATTAAATGACTTCTAACTGGAATTTTATATAACCTTTTCACAAAATTTAGGACAAAAAAGAGAATGTTCTTATGAACAAATATTAATAACAAGAACAATTTTGACCCTGGAAGGGGTAGTCCATCCTTAAGGTCATTCATAGCAATAACAAAACCACAAAAGCCACAGTCTAGTTCAAGGTTATCGACCTATAGTGTCTATGGTGTCTTCTGTTCTAGGAGTAAGTCCTATATTATAACCCCAGAAAATATATTTCAAACATGAATTTAACCATCCAGATTTGTTCCATATTTAACCCCAATTATACAGGTTTATATGTAAGGTCATGCACCCAATCTATAAACAGAAAATGTCAGAGCAAAGGCGACAGACTACGGGCGATATTAGACTTCATCTTAATATTAGATTTTGTTCAATATAAAGAATTTAAGGATGGTGGACACGATTTCTGTTCAGACGAAGAAACCCTTATCCGCTCAATTTGTTTTAAAATATGACTTTCTAAACGGCTTCAAACTTAAATACAATTTCATATCAGTTTAGTTCCTCTGCCAGGTAACATCGGCTGAACACGTGTAAAAAATTGATGGATGTTGTATTGATTCCAAAGTTTGCAAAGAATAGTTTAAATTGTAAATAAGTTTTTGTCGGAAAATATAACAAATGAAAGTGGAAAATTCGACACAATACTTTCGTAAAAATTGATAGTAAAAACACGACAATTTAATTTCCAACGTGATGGGTATAGTCGAAATTGTATGATATCATCCTACACAAACCATCAATAGTTTTGCTTTTGACGCGGATTAATTTGCTTAATTTGATTTTGTGCTACGAAGGAGCAAAGACAACCAAATAGTGATCGATTTGTTTATTACTTTTTCGGTTATTAAGATGACTATTTCGAAATATATAAATAAGATTATTAAGATGACCTTTTGGTACTGTTTAATATTTGTAATGGAGAGAAAAACCTTATGTAATAACAAGCTCGTCGATGAGGACGCGTCTGTCTCTCGAGTGCTAGCCAAAACCGTTGTATGCAAAGTACAGGCCAATTTAGAAATGAAATGAAAGCGTGTGCTGGGCTAATGGGTTCCAGTTAAAATTCGTAAAACAACTGTGCAATTTTGGTAGTGCGATTGGTGGTCTGGGTGCGAGAAATCTATGTATATTGTAGATTGTTTAAGGATACGTTAGTAGCCTTTGACTGACTCTTCTGACCTGTGTTCATATTGCTGACACGTGTTAGTTCTTTCTTGTTCCGTACATGATACCCAACAGAAAAATGGCTAAGCGCCAAGGAAAACGGAATGAGTAGCTCTTTGAGTGTACATAACCTGTAGACAACCCACGTGTATCCAGGAAGGAGTGCTTATTTCGAAATGTACCTCTGCACGAAATCATGTCACTCCAATAAGACTTTGAGACTAGCCTCTGATGCCAACGGGCTTGGGTGCCTATAGAACAACTTAATCCTGCTGGCTGTTACAGATCGTTCAAATAGATAAGGGTGCTATATACTGTTTGTGCTTGGTCATTAAACGTATAGGGTAACGGTTTGTTTTTACTGGGCCGCGGAATAGCACGGTGTTAGAGTGATACTGAATTGGTCCAGATCTGACAGGCAGATAACCAATCCCTTTTGTAACTAAAGATCAAGGTGAAAGGCAAGGAAGTACATTCAGAATAACACACTACCAGGGTTGTTTAAAAATATGCTTACAGGCCTTGTGTATTTCCAGAGTGTGTACTACATTAACTCGTGGAGTTAACTTTGCGGCTATTAGAGGTGGCTTTGTTTTAACAATTACTTTCCAATACATAGAAAATAGTGCCTCTCGCGGCTACCGAAGTTTGTTCGATGAGACAGATGAACAAAATATGACTGAAATTCACAGCGCAGAACTTTTGAGCACAATGTGATCAAAACACCGACAACCCATTATATCCGCTGATAATATTAACATTGTGCTAGAGGGATTTGTTCTGTTGTTTTTCCTTTTCGCTCAAAAACTGAGAAAATAAAGTATAACTTCGATTAAAAGACAATAAGTCAAAGTTTATCCTGGTGAAAAAGCTCTTGTTACAAATAATTAACAATTTACTTTCTCGTGAGCTTGTTCAAGCCAGTGACAATTAAGGTTTTATGTGATATCGCCCTAGTAAAGTCCCCCCTCTTACCATATAGATTAGACTGATTGAAGTCAGTGGGGTCATTGTGTATTATACCATATTTGTAAATGGTGCCTCAGTTCATTCTACATTTTAAAAAAAATGAGTTCTGAAATAATTTATTCCGTTTTTTTTCTACGGCTTGTTTATGTTATATTGACAAAAAGCGTTACTGAGATCATTTTAAGCAAAAATTTAGAAAACAATGAGGTACCGTTTTTCAGTTTAAGGTCTATTCAGGTAGATACACTAATTTATTTGATGTTACAGTAATTGCACTTTATAGAGGAATTGGCTCGAAAAATTCACTGTAATTTTCTTAATACTCGTAATAATTTTAAGAATAATCTTCCCTAAATTGATTAATCTCTATCCGGGCAATCCGAGCTTTCCAAAAACAAATAGAGAGTGATGGTTCTGAATAATATTCGTCGTCGTAATAGCTTTTAGAAACAGATTTCACTCAAATTCGACTCATACGTCCAGTAAGACCTTAAGTCATTCTAAAATATCTTGTTTGAGTGGCATTTAGAAGCTGGGTAAATTACAAAGACATGACGACTGAGATGGATTTTACCAATATATCCAGAAGTTGAAAATCCATCTCAGTCGTCATGTCATTCTAAAATAGAGAATCAAATCAGCCTTCTATCGTTGAGTCCTTGACTGTAAGGTATTGACTGGCCAACTAGTTGTTCACCTAGAAAGAGTTATCCCTCTTTTCTTTTTGTAGCGAGTCAGTTAACATGGGATTAGATGGCACAGCTTCACGATTTTATCTACTATTTTCTTCCTTTTACAAACTTCAGATTGATTCGGCCTTAAAATAAACAAAATTCTCTGTTTAATTTTAAGTAATTTGGTAGTAAAATTAAGACGATTTATTCGCCAGCGCACTTTTTTGCGGAAACATTACATTACATTAGTGCTAGTACTCTTCTCAATCTGGAGAAAGGTACGAGTCTATTTTAGTATGACCTTAAGTAGGACGTAAACCCCATTCAAACATGGAAGAAGTCGCTCTACTTCTGGAACGTGTCGTCGACTTTAAGGTTGTGCACGTGACCAACTACTTAGTGACGATTACTGTAATGCATTAACGCCTTAATCACAAATCCATTTTGATTATTAGAAAACGTTATAATCTTTTATAAATGTTGAATATGGAAAATTATAGAAATGCTCAAACTGTAAGTGCTAACTACATGTAAACAACAAGGCTTTAAACTGTCAATACACCAAGATAATTAAATTTATTTAGAGAATTTATGTTAGGTAGTTTATGGTTAGGTCAGAACAGTGAATAAACAATAGTTAGCTTCGCCTCCAATATAAATAACATTTAAATTCGTGGAAATCCACTCTTATATACTAGTATTTGAGAAATATATTGTTATTTAGATATGATTGGGTCAGGTGACCAGATTTCAGAAATGAAAATCTAACTTGGCGATCGTTTATCATTAAAATGTCCAATATTAAAAGCTTTGGAGTAAAAACAGGAGACAATTTAGGTCAAATACAGAGACAGTTAGGAGAGGGGCCAACAAAACCGGGAACTGTTTCCGGAAATGGAGACAGATACGGCCAAGAAAGGGGACAACCAAACTGGGAACTGTTCCAGGAAATGGATAGAGATACGGCCAAGAAAGGGGACAACAAAACCGGGAACTGTTTCCGGAAATGGATACAGATACAGCCAAGAAAGAGGACAACAAAACCGGGAACTGTTTCCGGAAATGGATACAGATACAGTCAAGAAAAGGGAAAAGAAAATCGGGAGTTGTTCCCGGAAATGGATACAGATACCGACAAGAAAGGGGACAACAAAACCGGGAACTGTTTCCGAAAATGGATACAGACATAGCCAAGAAAGGGGACAACAAAATCGGGAACTGTTCCCGGAAATGGATACAGATACAGATAAGAAAGGGGACAACAAAACCGGGAACTGTTCCCTGAAATGAATACAGATACAGCCAAGAAAGGGGACAACAAAACCGGGAACTGTTTCCGGAAATGGATACAGATACAGCCAAGAAAGAGGACAACAAAACCGGGAACTGTTTCCGGAAATGGATACAGATACAGTCAAGAAAAGGGAAAAGAAAATCGGGAGTTGTTCCCGGAAATGGATACAGATACCGACAAGAAAGGGGACAACAAAACCGGGAACTGTTTCCGAAAATGGATACAGACATAGCCAAGAAAGGGGACAACAAAATCGGGAACTGTTCCCGGAAATGGATACAGATACAGATAAGAAAGGGGACAACAAAACCGGGAACTGTT
>JAVFBZ010000235.1:0-14681 GCA_032466195.1 Katharina tunicata
TATTACAAAAATCAATTCGTAACAAAATATTTTGAAAACAAGTTGGTATCGTTTCTTTTGGACACTAGTGTACATAATGTCTACCGGAGGAATTGAACCTATCCGGTTACAGTGACCGGGAATGTACATTATATCCGAGGTGATATAATCGGAATAGTGATTTTAATATCTTCACACGGCATCATTGTTTTACCGACACAACCAGTTCCTTAAACATAAATGAAGACTGTATATTAACCTACAACATACCAGAGGTTTCTCGTCGAGGTTTCTTGTTTATGTGTACAAAGACAGAGCTAGGTTTCAACCGAACCTCTTTAACCACATTACAGTGGCCTGTTTAGTTCGATTGGCAAATTACCAATGACGTTAAAAATACCATATAATGGGGTTGGTAACAAAACAGTCGAGCACATATACATTCAACAAACATCTTATTCCAATGGCAACAAGTGTTTGTGTTATGGCCCCCCACAAATTCAACATGTCTACCAGCGCACGAAAATAGCAGCCATTGGAGTAGGTTCCAGGAAAGAAAAAGTAAAAATAAAGAATCACTTTCATTCCATAACAACCGCCCTACCGTCGAGTCGTTGAAGGTATTGACTGGTCATCTTGTTGTTCACCTAGATAGAGTTATCTCTGTGTGCTGTTTGTAGTGGATAAGTTTATAGCTGATTAGATGGTACTGCTTTACGATTTTTTCCATTTCTTCTCCCTTTTACAGACTTCGAATTGAACCGGCCCTGCGACAACTTGTTTCTCCGTTTTATTTTATATCGGTTAGAAGTAAAGTGTAGACGATTTATTCGCAAGAGCATTTTTGCGGAAACTCAGCTGCATTGCCATGTCATCTTCAGATTGTCATACACCAATATTGTCACCATATTTTCGTATAGAATTGCTTGAAAATCAAATCTCAGTTCAATTAGAACATTGTATTATAACCAAAGTGCGTAGAATCACAAGTACAGGTCTACTTTGTAGATATTAAAAGGTCTGTTTACCGGAACCTGGCCAAAAAGGTATTCAAAATAAAGAAAGAAAACCAATACTTAGAGGATAATATGAAGCCCTTAAAAGTGACCTGCAAGTCTGCATGGATGATATATGAGAGGTACCAGAGAAAAAAAGCAATATATTACATATTTTCCTTTCAAATTAAAAACGACATTTTTGTTAAATACATGTACATGTATATGTATATCTGATACATAACTAATACTTGTCTTTTTTCCGTTTATTTACATTATACCTTCAGGCATTGTATTTTTTACAATGCTGAAACTTTTCTTCTGTAGAGTGCCTTTCCGGAGACGTGTCAGGACCTTAGATCAAAATAATCTCTGCAAACACAGCCCTTCATTTCTTGTTTGAAGACCACTCAAAATACCGACTTGGTCATGGGGAAGTATTAACATTCGGGATCTAGCTCAAATCTGCCAAAGGACATATAGGGAGTATGCCGAAACTCTGAGCAAATAACTGTGGAGCGGCTGAGGAAATTGAGCGCAAACATTCTGTCAATGCCAGACTGAACTCGAGGCGATAAAGAGGAAAACCAGCTTCTAAATCGAAGGCTATTGCCTAGAATTTGATGGTCGTAAAATTGCCTTGTAGCACATTCTCAGCATTAAGAAATTCCATGATCTTTGACAATTGCTTTAATCCTGAAACATGCCTCTTTGTAGGGACCTTGGTGAGCTATACGTGACTGCGTTACTTATTATGTCCATGGGTATGGAGGTTTACAAGTCATAGCTCTATTACGTCAACAACTGGATAATATCACAAGAACTGACGCAACTACACGTTGAAAATAGTAACAGTTACTTACACAGATTAGGCAATGCTAGGAGAGAATTTACGATGAAACAGAACAACCTAGTTAGCCCATCTTAGCACACTCTCTGAAAATTCCACTAGTTGTACTTTTTCTCTCATCCCCAGCTATACTGAAAGAGGTTTCTATGTATGTAGAGATTATGTTTTGTGATATACAAGTTTCTATACTGTTAAATATCAGCATCAAATAATGTCCTCCAACATTTACCATAATGTTGACGCCGTTGTGCATATGAACGTGTGACTTCAATGCCAATATTCAAAACACCTCGTTCTCCGGTATGCTGACTTTGGGACCAATACATTACTGGCATATATCATTAAAATGGCACATGGAAAATAGTGAAATCTGGTCGAAAATTGCTAAACTTCAACGGCCCTCTGGCTGAGGGCAGTGTGTTTGAAGATTATATTCATGGTGTAATACTTAGCAGAGGAGGGACATTATCGTTCCAACAGTGGTAACACTTAAGTGACTTCACATTTTGGGTTGTGTTAGAGTCGCGTTCTTCTGTTGGAATACACCGCCGTCATATAATTGAAGTACCATTGAGTTTAACACCAATCAATCAATCAAACAAGTCTACGATAAAATGCATATAGATTGTTCACCATGTGGTGTTTTTAAAATATATTTAGCTAACGACGTTGTTGAATGAATAAACAGCTAAGTCCACTCAGAAGGACAATTCGTGCAGTTGGTTAAATTAATTGGTGGGTTTTCCGTTCTGTGTCGTTTACTTTTGCTATCTATTACGGTGCGAACCCTTGGGTGCATTCATGTGTTCCTTTATAACGTTCATAGTAGATCATCTGCTGCCTATGTCCGTTCCAATTATGGCCCTACACATTGGGAAATTCGATAAGCTATAAGCTGTTTATGCAGTAACTTGATTACACTACATGATTCTGTATTACTGTACCCTGGAAAGAATCTTCCAAGGTTACTTGGCATTGCGAAAGTCTTCGTAGACCAGGACAAAAGATATCTGAATTGCATTCGGAGTCATGACTGAGATATTATATTACTAATACATGTAATACATCAAGAAAGCTGCATAATAACTTCCGAACGGCTAATTGCTTCCCTTATGTCGTTCGCCATAGGTCCAACCATTGTTAGGCCTTTCGGAATCCCCAAATTGATTTTGCTGTGTTGTAGTCGAAATGGTCATTCGCTAGTATTTTTTGTCTTGGGGAATTGTCTTCAGTCTCAGTAATTCGTTTGCCCTGTTGATTTAAATATTTGTGTGAAGTAAAACATGCACCAATTAAAGATGAGCTAAATACAGGGACAACACTTAGCAGGACTCCGCCAATATCGTGACCATCGCCTGTTATTCATTGGTGAATATCTTATGGTACATGTGCGTTGTTATTTATTTATTTATTTGATTGGTGTTTAACGTCGTACTCAAGTGTATTTCACTTATATGAAGCTCTGTGTTGTCTGTGTATGGTAGAAATCCTGACGGAAATTCGTTAAAAAAGACCTATAATCTCAGCAGTCACCAGAGTACGTCCCTCATACACAGAGCGATTTGAACATATAACAGGAATAGCGAAAGCCACTCAGCAATCAAACTTTCAACAAACTAAGCCACGGCATAAATCGTTCTTTTCTCAGTATGAGCTGTATATGCCGTTTATCACCTTTCTTACTGTGTTGTGTATGTTGGTACATGGGGTTAGTGATAAGCAAACTACAGCTAAACTTGTCTAAACCGACACATGAATAACCGACATCCGATCTAAGCTGATTTCTTACTTGGTCCGCTTTCTATCTTTTCTATGTTGACATTTTTTTGTCAAAACCGACAACTTCTCCTTGTCCAGTGGTTTACACAATTTTCCCTCTATGTCTTTTCAGAGTGTTATTCTTATCAATAGCTAGACAGACTGCTGGCGTTAATTCGATTTCGGTAAATTAAGCCTTGACAGATAGTATTCTGTGGTGACGAGGCTATGCACATAGTTGTTGTGAAGACGAACCACTCATACTGAAACTCCGAGCGATGCTGTTCGTGGAATTGGGACTGCAAGATCAAGGCAGTATCTTCTTTCTTTTATCGGCGAATTCTACATAATGGCTACTACATAAACTTCAAAATTAGAAAGTCGCATCTTAAATTGGTTTTTCTTTTTATTGTAAATCATTTTCCTATTGGTGATGCTATTATTTTAGTTTCTTGAAAATCCTTAATCGAAGGATTAAAATTGAATGCGGATAAGATTTAGCCATTCAGGACAGGAAAGCTTTCATAAATATTTAATGTGTATTTAAAACATGTTTGGAGCTAATGAAGGCGAAGACCCAAGCCCAGACCTACTAGATAACAGAGACTGCATCCATAGTAAAATTGATACCGAAAGGATGGACTGGTCATTGTTAATGGCACTTGCCTGTATGAACTTCATTATGTCGTTACGCTGTTTTTTAACGTTATTATGTATTATGTACTTCATATATACTTCACACAACTAGAACAACTGATTGTAACCCATCTGTGAAATGTTTCTGGTGGGAATCGCTTGTGAAACAATTTTAATGGAATCTATATAATGCCGTAATAATCATGAAAATTTGTGTGGGAACCGTGTTTAAACTAGATGTACTTTTTTAAATAAGTTTTGCAGGATTTTTTTTATAGTTTTATCCTTGATCATCGGGAGTTGACTATGCAACCTTGAAATGCATTTATAGGCCTAATTGTGTTTTAGTTTTCGGGAAACCAATGCCAGATTTCTGTATGCTGTTAATAACCTCAGCTCTGTGTGCACTGAAAAAATGTAACTTTTGGCATGCTGTAACGCGTATTTTAAATCATACAATACGATGGTTCTTGTTTTTTTTCCCCCATGGTTTGACATGGTGTTAGTATAAACGTTCGAAGTAATATACTGACAGTTTAACTAGTATGAATTGACACTGTAAAAGTAACTTTTATAAATACATTTGCGCTCCGGGTTGATTGGGATTCTGGTCTCTATGGGCATGTTTGAGAAACGGAAGATCAATTTTCCTAGCTCCTCAGCAGGTAGCCTCAACCAGGCTGGCTATAAAATAAATTTCTGACACAACAAAATTCTTATAAAGCATTTTGATAGATGTTTTAGTTGTCGATCAGATTTTATTACATTAGCCAAACGGTCAATCCTGGGGAGCAAACTTCATTACACATCCAAACTGTCTGTTTCGATCTCGTCATTGATTTGTTCTCTCTACGTTTACCGAATCGGAGGTGAATTTGTGTACTTTTATTTTGGGTTCCCACTAGAACGCTTTAGCTTCTGGCCTCAACACGCAGGGCACACTACAGGAGCATACCAATATGATCTCTGACGTCAAAGCATTTTTTAGATATAACATGTCTTGAGTAACATAATCCGTAGAGAAAGTTTGAGAGACTTGCAACATACATGTAGATATATATTTCGCATGTTCTCATCGGCTAAACACATCCAACATGTAACTGATGCATCAAACTCAAGTATACCTAATGTCTATTTGATTCCGCCTATCGACTTCAAATATATGGTGCCATTCAAACACTGTTAATGCAAGTTTTAAATTCAGTTTTCAATAATGAAAAGATGTAGGTCCAAAGCAACAAAATGTGCTCACTGAGCTAAGGGGCAAAGGATGACGATTTGTTCTGGTGTCCTGTTACTGTTTTGTAAATTTGCACGCGAAATATTCACGTACTAATTGTACTTTAGCCATTTCATTATGGATGCTTGATCCCAATTCACATACACTTAAATATTAAATTGGCCTAGATATCTTAAAATCTTTGGGGACATGGCTGTAAATATGATTTGGTGGGACGATGGTTCCCTCGATTTAACCTCTTATAGCACAAATCATCCTCGACGAAATTTAAGATCTGGGTTCTTAATTATAATAATAAGTTCCAGCAAAAAATAATAACAATTGTATATAATTGTAAGAGTCTTGTGTGACTTTTCATTGTGTGTCTTTTTGTTCGTTTTTTTTTTCTTCCATGTGTGTAAATTACGATAATTTGTTTAATATTAAATTCTCGCAATTAATACGTAACGCTGATTTTCCACATGTGTCGTTATAACATTAGCCTTTATGGCAGCCGTTATTTTTGTAGGTCAGAGATTTTCTGGACTTCGGTCTTGAAAATCAACACCTCTTGGCAACTAACTCTGTGTCCATGCATGCGTCAAATAGAGCGATTCGATAAGGTATTACGTTACTGGCCCAAATCATGATGTTAATCGGGATTTGTTCAAATCTTTGTAGAAATTTTGTTTCTCGTCATTTGAATAAGTTTTTGTGACGTATTTTACTGATGGAGTGAAACATGTACAGAATATAAGGACATACAAAATCAGAACAGGATGCAAAACAGTATGCATGTAAATTTACCAGGTCATTGGCAGCTTGTAAAGAGAGTAATAACTTACTGATGGCCAAAAAGACAATGACACGCTCGTTTGAGAAGTTCGTATGAACCAATTTAATAATGGTTATTGTTACATGTTATCCTCATAAACAATCTATATATAATGATATAAGTAGCATTCGGAGGATGAAAAATAAATCGGTGACATTACATGTAATTAACGCGTCGCGTCGCAAACCAAAGCGCTGTAAAAACGCAAAACAAGACTATGATTAAACACAAATTTTGTCAATAAACTAACACAGGTACATCTTCTGATTTTTTCATAAAGCTGTGAAAATGAAATGAACACAATTTGGTTTAGTTTATCCAAATTAACACAAATAGCCTATGATTACCTAAAATTTATTTAAATAGGCCGAAGAGAAAACAAACTCCTTCAAAATTATTTTCTGGATATTGGTAGAAAGAACTCATCCTCGTGCATACTCCATTCTTAATTTTCGCTCGTTCGAATACACCCTGTAGCATTCTTTAAAAAAATTCGTCAAAAATTTGAAATTCAGAAACTAATTCAAATGAATGTGCAAAAACAGAAGTACAAACAGCTTAATAACAGCAATATACATGTTTTACAAGCTTAGCCAACTTCATAACGAAGAAAATTTCTCCTTAAACGACAACTATCCAAGTTAAGTATAACTTGTATGAACAGTTTGGATCATTTCCTGCATAGTAATAGACTAAATATTGTAGGCGTTTTGAGGCAAACGAAATAATTCTCAATCTAAACCACGTTCTGTCATTTTATTCGACCGTTTCGAGTCGAGCTCTATTGAGAATATGCCCAAACCCTTTGACTCTTCAAAACCTATTGTTGAATTTATTGGAATTTTACGCGATACTTAAGGCTATTTCAATTATATAATGGCGTGTCAGCCCAATATGCGAAGGAAACCACCCAACGAACATTGACAGCACACGAGACAACATATTCATGGGAACAAAGATTCATGATGCTCCTTAGTTCAGAAAGCACAAGGTTCAAAGAAACTGAAACTCTAACTCTTGTTAAATGTTAAACTACCTTCGGTATAGTGTATTTGACACGAAAAGCCCAATAATAAAAATAATTGAATTGATTTCATTAATTGACCCATGTAAAAAAACAACTGAAATAACTGACATGGTTTCTTTTGTGCAACATTTAACGATTAGTAAAAGTTGATTATATTATTTTACATGATTACATTAAGTGCATTGGGATACCTAGTATCAATATGAATTCACTTAGAATAATCTAAAATATATTTACAAAATCTCGATCATGCGTATATTTACAATTTTCCCCGGTCGAACACACTTTTTTTGTGTTAAATCTAGAGGTAAATATGTACATTAAATGCTATCACAGAAAATCTGTAAATGTTGTCCATCTCCGACGACAACTTTCTTAGATTGCTTAAGATACAGTGCTAAACTAGAAACCTCGTTATGTGTATTAACAATATGGTGAAATGTGTGTGGTTTTTCTGTGTTTTTGTTTCTATATACGCATTTACAATGTAGTTCAAACATTTTAAAAATCACAGCCAGATTAGTTGGCAAACGACGAGTGTCTTTTTTTCCAGCAATAGATAATCATCGCTTGATATGAAGTGTTAACTTTTTGTAATGGAAGCTGCTAATGACCGGAGTCTGAACGGAGGCAGATATAGCTCAGGTTATATCACAAGCATTAAGCAAATATTGCATCCACCAAGTAACAAAATCGAAAGAAGAAATTATGTTAAGAAAGTCTAAACTGTTACATATGCTTGTATATTATTAACTAGCGTTTAATTTATTCAGCAGATCGACCTCTTAACGAGGAATGTACTGAGTTAATCCGACCAAGACGTCATACTGGAGGAAGGGGCCCGATTTGTATGACTGCTGTGGATCTGTATTGCTTAGTACAGGCGGGTGTGAAAGTGATACACTGCTGTATCATATGTATTTCATTTCATTAACAGATTTACCATAAGATGTAAACAACAGTCCTTCAAACAAAAATGGTACTTAGCGCCTCATAGTATACATGTATATGTAATTCAAAGTTTGTCAACACTTTGGTAAATTTTGTCAAATAAAATGTGAACTACATTGATTGCACATAGCAGAGCTTTCATGGATATGAACTTTCTATTTGGAGGACTAAATGAAATATATTTACAAGGAAATGTGATATATCAAAGTGGATAAGCACGATGTGACGAGACTACGTTTTGTGAACATCAGTTTTGCTGAAGAACTACAAGGTTCACAGACATTTTTGGTTGCATTTTTCTGCCCATTCGGTTCCATACTTGCGTATAGAGTGCGATAAATAGGGTACAATTGTTAATCGATATGGATGAATATTAACAACATGGATCTGTATCAAAGGCTTTTATAGCCATTATTTCTGAATTATTTATGTACATATAATTTCTAAAATAGTCGTGAATATTTGATGAACGATCAAAATAAACATGCTGAAAAACGGGGTATCGTTTAAGTATTTTTTTTATAAATGTCCTGATACCTAATCAACAATCTTGAATATAACCAACACATGTATATAATTTCAACTTGAAACATAAATTTGTTTATCATACATATCTGTCAGTCATTGTACTTAACAACTCATTGAAACTAGTAGTCGGGATGTTGTGCAATTCGTGTACATAACAATAAACGATGACGATGTGCAACTACTTTTTTATGTACAATGCTTACTACCAATACTAAAACCAAGTATACAACTACACAACTCTGCATTTGACACATATCCCTGTGGTACCATCATACATATACAAGTATGCAATTTTTAGCTTACAACACCGACACAGCCCGAATTCCTATAAATATTCATATACTAACTAATGTGCCTCAAATGTATAAAAGATTACAATATAACATCGTAGAAAAGCGTAAATCACCTGGAATAAAAACCGATGTGAACTAGGTCAGCAACATATACGCTTTCGCAAGGCTCGTGTTTTGCAGTTAATGGTGCATCACAGAAGTAGTTGTCATATAGAAATTATCAAAAGATTATGTATAGCTAAAATTGATATGAAATCCTATACCACAAATAAATAAATAAAATACCTAAGCTACTATACCCGTTTGGCCATTTTTTGAAAGGGTAAAACGATATTTCAATAAGGCATTTATTTAAAACTGGCATTCTCTTCTAAACGGCAAAATATAAAACGCAGCCTCTGGTTTGAATCTAGTTTGTTTCTCTGGTCGCGTCTACTTAACAGTTAACTAGATTATGATCCAATATGCTGTCTGTGAACAAATATGTCCTGCTTCTGTATACAGGATGGTCTTCCTTACAGTGGTAAGTCTTGAGCATATGTTATATAGCAGTCTGCTGTTCCACATTAGAAAGTTATATAAACATCAACACAAATTTGCATAACTTCCACCTCACATCCAGAATCAACAAATATATACGTTGCGATACTGCTTACGTCAGAGATACGTAGTCTGGGACGTCATTTCAACTACCTGTAGAGAAAAAACAAAAATATAAAGCACTTTTAGTTAATTGGTGACGAAGATTTTTTCATACCAAAAGAAACAAAAGATACATGTTATAACATGATAATAATTGTTATCATATCACCATGTTGAGCCACCCTTATGATACTGAGACGTTGGATATTTTCCGGTATCATATGTTTCGTATCAGTATTTTCTGAATTCAGAACTATTTTCATTGGTTTTTGTTTACCATAACGCAGCGCCTCCAGGAAGGGATACGAACTGAATGTATACACAGGTGAAAGACGTGAAGAAACAACGTCAGGGTTCCCTCGATATTGCAAAATACGTAAACAGAACCTGTGTTGTGTAAATACCATTTCCGTGTAATAAATCTTGAATTTCGAAATATTTACGTCATACCACCCTGATAATTCAAGTCTTTTAGAATAACCCAGAAAATTATACAACGTTTTTTATTAAATAGATTTGCCCTCTATTGTTGCATTAGTTGTAGTTTACTGACTACACTTTACCTTAAGCATCCCATTACCCCCGAAGAGCCTAGAGATTAACAAACCTAGTTTTAATGAAATATGGCAGGCATAAGATAAATAGATTATAGGTACAGTGCGTGTGAAGAGTCGGACTGCGAGTCAATCTCGATCTTCTATATTCTACTAGCTTTCGGAGATACACTCAATGAGTGTATTTGTCGCCTTATTTATAGGCAATATTATCAAACCTCTCCATACTAGAGTGTATTATATCATCATGGAGGCATATCGACTCCATAAAGTCGGTTGTTACAGTTGAGACATTCTGTTAGACTCTTGTTCATTATTGCAAACCTTGAATTGGCAAATGTAAAAATTTGAAGGAAGTTGGCATCTTTATTGCACGACTTATACGACAGATATAAGATTCTTGCTAATTTTAGAAATCACCCTCCCGGGACTAAACATCCGTTGTCATTCTAAAACACAGAATCAAATCATTCTCCCCTCCGTTTAGCCTTTGACACGAAGGTTTTGACGTGTTGTACCCCTTAGAACAAGTATCACTGCGTGTAGTTTTCCTGTAGGTTTTGCAATTTGATTTGGTCGTCTGGTTTCACGACTTCATACACCTTTTCTACCTGTGACTGACTTCAAATTGAATCGGCCCTGCGGTAACTTTTTACCCCGTTTTATTTTAAATCTGTTGGTAGTAAGATTTAGATGATTTGTTCGCCAGCGCATTTGTTGTGTTAACAGTACTACGACAACAACAGAGATGCCTTTTCAATATGGTATTCTTCTAAACCTCGGGATATGTACGAGTCTATTTTAGTATTATCCATTGTATGACATAGGTTCTTGTCAGATATCTAGTCTATGTTTTGGATTTCAAGGCTATCTCTATATTCATTGTTGGGCATATCGTCTACAGTTATTCAAACTGGAGAAGGTTATGTTTAATTATCATTGGTTGTAATAATTGTATTAACTAGATCTCTTTATTCGTTAAGATTTACTTCTAACTTAATCATCTGCATTCTGCTTTAATGAAATAAATCGACAAGTGATCATCGACCGAAGGTACCTTATATTGTCCAATTTGTCCAAATCATAGTTTCGAGAACAAACTTGCTTCAAGACAAGGTTGGAAATAATAAAACGGAATGTCAGTATCTTAAAACATGACCGAACCCTTGTTTCTTGTCTACTGGCACCCACATTGACTCAAGGTGACACAAGATGAACTGACATAATTACATTTTCAACCCTGTTTCCTTAGACTTACCACTCTACTTTCACAGCACGGAGATGTTCTTGAAGTACTCCCTATAGAGGAAATCCCATTATGGTTTGGTTCCAGATCTAGGTTCTCGGGAGAATCTTTATCACCGGAGAAATGACCATTACATATTGAGTACAGCTCAGCACTTGTGTGGCCGTTCGACAAAGATGATGGGGTTTTTGTCGCCGTAACATGGCCGTTCGCCAAAGATTCTTCTTGAAGTGAGCTCAACTGGCGGAAGATGCTCGGTCGGTTGTGTTTTTTCTCCGATCTTCTCTTGCCTTTCGACTCATTTACTTCCTCCTCGTCTTCTTTTAAGGCGTCTGAGATCATATTGCCATAGATATCATCGGCGTCTCCCCGGTCCTTCCCTAGGGTGCTAATGAGCATTAGAGAGGCAAACGAGGAAATTGCAGACATTGTCGACCCCGCTCGACCTTGACCATCTGAAAATAAAATCGAGTTTTGGTTTCTTTAATAAATTTTAGCTTGCAGAAGGTAACAGAAGTTAAGTATGTTGGTCAAACAATATCAGTTAAAGAGAATAACACGACATGGTCGCAATTTAGTTTCGATTTATTCCTGCTTCTCCGACTGTTAACTTGAAGTCGCTTTGTGTATCATTATATGCTATCAATAACTTGAACTTAAAGAGTATTTTAAATTTGAAAGAATTTTAAATTTGTGGAGGAACGTTATTTATCACATTTGATATTATCTTAAAGAACGATTCGTAGTGTAAGTGTAGTGTAAGTACATAATAAATACATGTGCATGTACGTTACCATTGTTATGTTTGTTTGATTTGTCCTGTGTTATTATAAAAATGCCAACACAATTCCAACAGAAAAGTGATCCCTCCGATGCCAAGTTCATGTATAGGCTTACATAAATGACTTCTGTTTGTTGCAAATTGCTTTTGCTATGAATTCAGAGATAGTTTTATTGTTTATCTTGCATGCAATATTATTTTTCCGCATAAGATGTATTAAACTAATTAAGGCAATCCCAGCTCTTAGTGGTGCAAAAAAAGTTTATTGAACGGATTTTAAGGCAACAGATCATTACGTTTTATAACAATATTTTGCTTGGGTGAACTGGAAGAGATAACATTTTTGGAACCATGCCATAAAAGAGTGTTATGACGTCAATGGTCTAGCATTGGGTCTTGCTTGACAAGTACTCAAGGGCGATCCCTAGATCGTAAATCAACGGTTTCTGATTGGAAAACAACAGTCTGTTTTCAATGAAAACGCCATTATTGTATCCAAAGTGAATGACTGGCTTTTGTTGAAGCTGTGATAAGATTCGTCAGTACATGTGTATATATTGGCTCGTTTTCATGACAGATTTACAAATGGGTTTGATTAAATAATCCTGACCGGCAGCATGGATTCGACGAGAGAAAGATGGCACAGTTAGAGTAGACTCTGCTCACACAGTCAGAAGGACTTTGAAGACACAGTGTAATGTTATAAACTAGAGGCTGACTGAATATCTTTCTTCAAGACAAAATCGATATCTGTCTATGTTCAAGCTGATCGGGTGTAGGGTGTCTGTAGGCGGAGGCTGATTACCACTGTTCAATATCTCAACCCCTGGAGGATTACAAACGGCAAAGACAACATCCGCCATTTGAGAAGGATGAGCTATTGTTTACTGAACAAAGGGAAGTAAATAGCTCTAAGGCACACAATAATTGACAGGCTGATAACAGAATTTCCCTAAGTCCCACTCTACAACACAATTTATAAACAAGAGTGCCAGCAACATGCCATGTTTATTTTGGGTTCTTTTCCTCAAAGTCAACCCGTTTTTGTTTCTTCGTTGTAACTCAGAACTCTTTGTTTGGAAGATAGGATACCCTTTTTCCTCAAAACAAATCCATCTGATAGTAAAGGACAAATCGATACTGTCTAAAGTGCAAAAATAATTGTCAGAAGTAATTTGATAAATATTTATCTAGTACAAGAAACAACCAAGTTTGATAATAAACTCTAAAACTTAAAGAGTAGCAGCTAATAAACTCAGTTGTTTCATTTGAGAAATTTTGTAAATATAATACAATTTAATGTGAGTACGGACTTGCAGATTGGTAACCTTGTAAATGAATAGTGCTGAAAACTAACACTGTATGTAACAAAACTTACATATACAAGCTGAAATTTCCTCTTCATTTGCTCCTTTTGATTTTGCTAGTGCTACTAAAAGTTGAACATCTCTCTGAAAACAAGAAATTGAAAATATGAATCAGCAAATTAGATTAACTTTCAAGATTTCAAACAAACTGGAGATACTTCAAATGCTGAATGCATCATGAATTACTTTCACAAACTGTGGCAACACACATCGCGTGCAATACAATCGCGTCCAGTGAAACCTAAAAAGATTCACTCTATCTTTATTCCAATTGATAGAAAGTATATATCATATAAATAACATTATCTTATCTCGAATCAAATATGCTGAAATAAATAAAATTGACAACTGAATAAACCGTGAAATATAAATTACATAAAAAAAAAACACAAATATTACTTACCCTAATTTCATTTAAAAGTGATTGAATTTTAACGATTTTCTGTTCGGCTTTCTTTTTCGACCTTTGTATTGTCATCATCTCTATGTGGTGCTTATGATTCATAGTCATTAGAAAACCTGTTCAAGAAAAAACGATTTAACCAGATTATATTTAAAAACTTGAATTTTGATGAAATATTCCTATTTCTACAATAGTAATAAAAGCTAAAGGCGATCAAAGTTAACGGACGTTCATGTCATCTACTTGTATCATACGAGTACACTCCGGGAAACATAGAAGGTGTGCCATCTTTACGACGATCATACATTTTGGCACGCACATGCTTCGTGACAGCTATGGTACGTGTACAGTTCGAGAAACAGAAAGGTGTAGCATATTGAGGACGATCACAGATGTTAGCACACAAATAGAAAAATAACTTCATGACAGCTTTACGATACGTGTACACTTCGAGAAACAGGAAGGTGTAGCATATTGAGGACGATCACAGATGTAAGCACACAAATAGAAAAATAACTTCATGACAGCTTTATGATACGTGTACACTTCGAGAAACAGGAAGGTGTAGCATATTGAGGACGATCACAGATGTTAGCACACAAATAGAAAAATAACTT
>JAVFBZ010000247.1:0-12674 GCA_032466195.1 Katharina tunicata
TTCACTGGGAGACTTGAACCTGTGCGGTACATCGAAGGAGGATCTGCAGTCAGACGCGCTAACCACTGAGCCACGGCTCTGGCATAAGGGTCTGAATAATGTTATCAATGTAGTGAAAAGGGCTTCCTTGTACTGATAAGGCATGTGAAATATGCACATCTTCAAAAAAACTAAGTGCACAGTGAGATATCAATAAGTTATGATCCAAAATCACTAGTATAGATCCAAAATAGCATTGAGGTCACTTAGATAACAAGTCAATGTATACAAGATATTATTATCAGTATATACTTGGTAAATCGATCGGTATTGGACTGTAAATGTGTCAATATATTATACCCTAAATGCCCAACAAATTGAACCTCCATGGACACATGTTTCAAGTCATTTATTGAAGGTATTAATGTGAGATTGGAACTAAAACTTCTATTTTCTTGTGGCTTAAAGTATGAACTTCTTAAAAATGTCAACAGTGTGTTTCTACAATTCTTAACCTTTGCAGAAAATGTAGTTTTATAAGTGGTAAATGGGGTCGAATTTGTTGAGCATTACGGGTAGTTGATAATACCTGTACAAAAAGTGTACTGTTTTTAAGGCAGACACTGTGAATATGGAAGCAAGAATAGTGGTCACAATGACAGGACTGTATGATACATGTATATACAAATAGCCTGCTAGCCTCTTAAAGTGCCAGGACATCCACAAATGTTGGCAAATCCTTGAGAGTAGCATGAATAAATGGATGACAATAGATGCCTATGTAGATAAGAATACAAAAAAGTAAGGTATGCTTGCAAATCCAGATGTGAACACTTAAACTGATGGCAAACAGTAGAATAAGAATAGTGACCAGTGTCCAAGTAATATATACAGTTCCTTTGTTGTCCATAGCATAAAAAGTGTGTAAATACTTGTATTAGTATGTAGGAAGAGGTGGCCTACTGGTCAAGGCAAATACAGGATAGTACCAGTTTGTGTGTAAATATAATGGAGATGACAATGCTTCCAGATGTGTCCATTTTATATGCCATGCTTTTCACTTACAGGTCAAATATTTGCTTGATAGTTAGTTATTAGAAAGAATGAATGGCAAAACATATAGCAAATATTCATGGGACAAAAGGTACATGTACAGGTAGGGCACTGGGTGACTGTGGACAGAGGTGACAAACTGAAACAACAAAAACCTTGTTTGATGGAGAAAAATATATTTGGTCCGCAAAATAAATTGTGATATTCAACAATAGTACAATACATTCTCAGGGAAACACGAAAACCAATGTCACCACATATATGTTTTGTTTGATTGGGGTGTTACGTCATACTTAAGGTTAATTCACTTTTCAGGACAACATGCCAGCCAAATGCATGGAGGAAACCACCCTATAAGATCTGCTTCCTGCTACCATGCAGTTAGCTCAGATATCACCAGGGCACAGTAAGCTCCTGCTAACAACCCACTGTATGACTATACTTGAGTCCTTCAATCGGCTATTCAAAACAGGTTTTTCCCAATACAATTTAAATATATAACATTAAAATTGTCAAATTTTCTTTATAGAAAAAGTTCATTCACAATTCTTACCTACTGTTATGTAGATCAAGAAATAAGTTTGGTTGACATTAATTTATGATATAAATAACACATTCAATTCTATTTTCACTAACAGGTAGCTAGTTGTATGGTTTTACGGAAGACATTTAACTTTAAGTATATGAGCCAGGGTTGATAGGCTATCCAATAGGTAATTAATTGTGCAACAAAGGCAGAAGATCATGATTTTGTTTTTCTTGAAGTCCTTTTAGAAGTGACATGTTGCTACTTTCAATTTGACATGTTTAATTAAGTTCTTTTTCGACAGCAAATCGAGCTATCAGCCAAGTCAAGAAGTTCATCTCAAATCTCCAGCCAAAAAAGGTTAGGATGAATTTTTATCTTTTGAAGTGAGAAAGTGTAGTCACTTGACCTGGCAACCTTTGAAAGAGCTTAGAAAAAAAGGCGAATTCATGAAGCTAGCTGCACTTGAAAGTCAGCCCTTTCAAGCTGACCAGGGAGAACACAAAGCCTTGCACAAATCTAAACAAATCTGAGTTTGTTTGGTCAGTTCTACAGGTTAAAACCCGGCAATGGTTCAACCCTATGTGTGATGAGCAAACATTAAGAAAATTCAGCCAATGTACAGAGGGAACTAGAACTAAATCAGAGGTCAACAAGCAGCTCAATTGTGAGAAGGAGGGCTACCTGGACTTTGTCAAAAGCCCAACTGAAATAATGAGGATACGGTTGTACAGGTTTGAGAACAGAACAGCACACATGTAATCAAGAAAGAGTAGTAGAGCATCAGTGTAAATTAAAATGAGCAATTTTTGAAGAAAAAAAAAGTATTTAAATAGACAAAGCATGATGCTGATATAAACATTCCACAAATCACACAAGTATATAAGGAACTGGCAAAAATATGCGTTTTAACATTTTAGAGTGTACGATAGGGCCTCGAGCATGTATAACTGATTTTTGAAGAAGTGCATGCTTCTTCTATCACCTTTTATATTTTAAATACAATTATTTTCTAACCTTGACCTAAAGTTTTCCGGAATTATAACGTTTTAAAGCCATATGATCAAAATAGGTGTCATTTTATATACTCATGAACTCATATACTATAACACCCACAAAGCTACTTGTTAGATAAATTAAAGTGACCCAGAAGGCTTATCTTTGTACTCCTAACTTTCAAATATACAAGTTATCGGCACAACAAAAACACATAATGAAATATTAAGGTAGTATTTTTATAAATCAGTGTCTTGCCCAATGTTTACCTGAAATGGGTTTAATTTGAAAACGTCACCTATTTGTGGTGTTTGCTGCACAGTAGTGAGTATCTAGCGCTCTGATTGGCGACTGGTCACTGTGACACCAGTAAGAGTCACCCAGGTACAAACTGCCCATCATTACTGGGCTAAAACTCTGACCACTTTGACACAGATGGCTGAGGTATGCAAACTTTTTCACCTTTTCTGGGCTAAATAGGACCTGAAAGAGTCAGAATATCTACATGTAGCCACAGTGTACAGCATACCTGGCCAGTGGTCACCCTAACACCTGTGACAATCAATTCATCCAGGTACAAACTGACCATCACTACAGGCCCAGTACAGGGCTAAACTCTGACCACTTCAAAAACAGGTGGGCTAATATTTACCCACATTCTTAAATGTGAGCTCACAGAGAGCGACCTAGATACCCAAAGAAGTCTGTACACTTCTATGAGTTTTTCTCTGAACACAACTTGCACTAAAATCTGAGAAATGTGAACTCTATACCATAGAGGGAAGTCTAAATGTTTATTTGACCTACTGACAATATGCTTCAAGCTATGATTTCTTACACTGTAGTTTATCAAATAAAACCTATCAGTATCTTATCAAATATGAGATATTAAATGTAGTATTTCAGGCTAATCATATGAACAATTGGACATAGGTAGAGCAGTTTATCAAAGTTGCGATCCTTATTCGAAATCACAACATTTGACGCAAACAAAAAGCAATTTCCAAAAGCAAATGAATCCAGGTGATTGGATCAAGGCACTAGGTTAATAAGTGCATCTCATACGTAATGGTTATCAGACTGGTTTAATCGATTGGTGCAAAGCTATTAACAGATTACTCCAGAAAAAAACATTAATTATTTATGTTCATAAGTGCATATGCATCCTGGGTATATCCATGTTAGCAGTGGAACATACATGATTGTTTTGTTTTGATATAAGTATTGCATTTTATATCTATTGTTAAGTTTAATGAGGATTAATCATTTTGGAGGCAAAAACTGATATCCACAATAGGTAATGGGCCAATGGCTCAGAAGATTATGCAAATCGATCCTTAATAACAGTAAATAAGCTCAATTTATTCAGTATTATTCCCATAGGTAAAATTCAATTCTTTGTGTTTACGGTTTGCAAATATTTCAATTTTTCTTCTAATGACGAATGTTAGTCTGAACATTGATTGATTGATTTTGATTGATAGATTGATTGATTGATTAGATTAGGTGAGATACTATAATGATAAAATAAATAAGTCAAGATGAGTGATATCATGGGGTTTCATATAATGATAAACATTTTAATTTCAACATCTAGAATGTCTAGATCGTTAGTTTCCAATTAGTTTCACAGCCCAGTTGTTAAATCATTGTAAATGTTTCCTGGATTTTACAAAAAAGAAACAGACAATTCATGAGGTTTTGTCTGGAAAGTTCATGTATGAGTTAAAAGTATAATCGCTCCCCATCAAAATGACAGACAAGTTTGTGATTAAACCAGAAACTGCTGGGTATAAAGTTTTCAGGTCATGTCATATTGTAACTGCCATAAATGAAAACAATACATGTGCATGTAGCTGGTGGAGAATACAACTGATGTATGTAGCGAAAACATGCAGAGTTCAAATATATAAATAAAACAAATACATTACTGTTGTATAAAAAGTAAAGCTAATGTCAGACCAAGCCGACTAGGCCTGACGCGACTGGACAGTCTTGTACAGTCGTGGCTAGTCTGAAGAAGTCGCGGGGCTCATATCACACTGCACAGATTTCTTTTGACAGCGTCATAGCATTGCTTTGATGGCGTCGCTCTACAATGCAAAATCAATGCTGCTCTTAAATGACGTTCGGCTACGAATGAACATGTGCGACTAGTCCCGATTGTCTGAGACTACATTTGACGGCATTTCCCAACAGGCCGACTGTATTCAACTGTTTGTCCAGTCGCAGACGCCTCGGACCCAGTCGGCTTGGTGTGACATTAGCTTAACATACGAGTGCTTCTTATTATCGATGAAAAATTCTGGTTAAGAAGGTTTAGTCAATGACAACTTCTGATAAAGAAAGCTTTGCGGATGACAACTTCTGGCTTTTCTTTATATTGGTCAGAATATATATATTAAAGTATTGCCTCGATAATAAACAAGCAGTTGTTATCCATGATACATTTGTGTTGTGTTTTGGTCAATCTGTGATAACCTACCATTAAGATAGAAGCCCTGATACGTGGAGAGGATGCCTTGAATGACTTTATGACTAATATTGTAGTTGATTATGTCTCATGCACCATCACATAATACAAATAAATGACATTTAGATTTGTTTACACATTCTTATAGTGAATCCATAACTCCAAACACAGGTGACGCGGTTTATAAAAACATTTAACATATGTTATTTAATTTGTTATGTAAACATTACTGTGGGATTGTATTTGTTCCAATTTGTACAAAACAAAATGGTTTTAGGAGTGTTTTGCACATCGAAAATCAAGTACAATGTTAGAACATATGGTAAAAAATCTCAGCTGAACACTTGCCTTGGCTACATTATCATATATATAGACTAACATGCATCAGTAATAACATTAGATCTTCCCATGAATTTTTGGAAAACTTAATCAGTCTACCATATTCAAACTGTTTTCCTTAATTTTGCAAAGTTTGATTTGTTCAGTGTACATGACAATCATAGGTTATTAATGACAATCCATATGCAAAAGTGTTTCGTTTGCTAGCATGGACTTCCAGATATAAAGAAATCTCTAACTCTGAAAAAACAGTCGATTCAAATATATCATCAGCATCATCCTTTGAATAACTAATTTTGTAAATAAAACTATGAGCAAATCTTTTCAGAATTCATGGAATTGCTTAATTAATTCCAGTATCCAATCAAATCTTCTCTTTTATAGTTTGAAATGCTATGTTCATGGATGGAAAATCCATAATTTGTTTGGAAACATTTTTTTCTTTCAAATAATCAATTTATACTGCAAATAGAAATCTGAATTGTGTATTTTGAATCTGTAATTCTTCATTACCACAAATTAAGTTAAGTAAATACAGGACACAGATTGCAAGATGAATCGTGAAAAGGATCCATTGAGTGATAGATTATTGCGGTAAGTGATTTGCATAATTTAGTTTGAACCATACGGTTTGTCAATGTTTACAGTGGAGTTACAGTATTAACAGACTAAATCCACAACAGGCAACCTGCAAGTGTTAAACAAACACACAGTTTGTTATATAATAGCATCCATGGATTCAAGATTGGATGTGGCAGTATAGTGTGAACAGCGATAAATGGATTGGCCAAAAATAGCTCATCAGCAACAACAGAAGCAGTTCTCGCAAAAAGATAAACCAAACAAAACAGGTTGCGACTTTGGATTTTCTTTCATAATAAACGAGTAAACAAGTAAGTAAAGTAGGTCAAGATGTACATTATTAAACATCAACATCTATTAAAACAGGTCATGTCATAATGGTTTTAACTTGGTGCAAAAACAGACAAGAAAGGTAAAATAAATAAAATGCCCCCCCAAAAAACCTGCTTTGGGCATATTACCTGGGGAATAACTCATTTATATGATGTATACAGTGTAATTAAAGTGGTTATAATTAAACTTGTAAAGCCTACCAGGAGCCAACAAACTGTCTACATCTAAATGTTTTGACTTGTTTACGCTTCAGGCATTTATGTCTTTATGTTACACACTTAATTTAGGTAATCAATTTTGTACAATGTCATTCAGAATTTCAGAGATTTAGAACAATGCATCATACATCTTTTGTTGTAAACGTATGAAATTATATTATCATACAAGAGAGGTAAAAACTGTAGAAAGGTAGAGTTAATCTAACAGAAAAATAAATTCAGAAATTTTGAATAAAATCTAAAGATTCTAAACTTTATCTGACCCAAATTTATTGAATTTGGGCTGTTTAAATAAAATCTTAACTACACCTGGCTGGGGCTGGCCCAAATCTATTGATAGTTGAACAATTTAACTAAAACCATAACTTCCGCTGGCCAAATTCAGAGTAGGTGCTTATTCCATTCATTGTTAAATGGTTGCTATGTGCACAAGGTATTTCTGGAGTTCCATGTTTGGACAAGGCATATCTACAGGTATGATATTATATCAAGATATGAAATATTCCACCAACCAGATAATATATATGACAGGCCAAAATGACAGTATTAAACAGCATTAAACATAGTATCAGATAAACAGTATGCTACTGTTAAAAGGGCACAAGAAATGAAAATACTCTAATTCTTCAACCGTTTCACCCCCTCTGACTCTCTGAGTGTGTTTAGTCAAATAGGACCACAAGCAAATTTGAGAAAGGGCTTAATCCAATTATAAATAATTGATTATTATTATAGCCTAATGTAAAACTTATTATTTAGCCTTTGTGCCTGAGATTTAACAAGTTAGACTGACTAAAAGATTTACTGTTGCAAAAATCTCAGGGGGTGAAAAGGTTAAAGAATAAGGGTATATAATTAAAGGACCAAAACTGATATTTTCAAAGTTCAACTTTTTTATTATTTGATATGTGTTTAACATCATACTCAAGAGTATTTGACTACTTTATGATGTCAGTTTATGATGAAAAAATCTTGTAAAACCATCCAGCAATCAACCTAGGCAAAGTTCAATTATATTTTTCTTGTAAAAAAAGATATCGTCTATGATTTTTTTCTTTTGTTTTACTTATTCTTTTGTACTTTGAAAGTTTTATTACAATCAAATGTTGAAATCAAATAGATAAGCCTAATGGGGGTATTGGGAAAATCCTGTGAAACACTTTCAAGTTTTCAATGATGACTAATTTCTGTACAGGTGACAAAGTTTTCTCAAAGGAGGCCAGGTACAAAATCAATACCTGCACAAGGCTTCATCTCGCAGGCCAGTTTTTATCCCATTGTCATATCCACAGAGTCCTCTATGGATTTCTGTATTAGAATCAATATACCTGCCCCGCCTACAACATTACAGCTCATAATCCCAGGTGATTGCCTGCTATGCTGTGCGAGGACATATATAGAGCAGCTAACATCGCTTTACAGTCTTAAATGCAACTGGGGTTATAATTGTAAAAATTAATGTTTTGTGAAATACAGAAAAGTCACAGAATGTACACCTCATGTAGTAACAGTAGAAAGCAATACAATGAAACTGGAAACTTGTCTAAATCGACACGGTTGACACCTGAGTACAGTGTATATCGACATATTTTTACTAAACTGACATTGATTCTAGGTCCGCTTTCTATCTATTATAATTGTATATGTTAAAAATACTTGTGCAAACTGACATCTTGTTTAAACCAATAACTTCTCCAGGTCCCGTGATGTGTCGGTTTACACAAGTTGCACTGTAGGCACCAGCAACTTAAACTTTTAAATTATTCAGCTAAAATGTCTGTATAAAACGTTAGACAGGTATATGTGCTGTGTACCTTTAACTATTCAATGCAGAAGGAAATGCCAAGTAATACAATATGACCTGTAACTTGACAAGATTAATCATTGTGTTCACCTGCTGCATCTCATTTACTCAGTTTTATACTTTTGAAAAAGTTGATAATAAATATTAGGGTACCAGTATGTGATTGAACATGTTGATTCACCATGTATAGATTCAGTACAAAATATAACCCAAGTGATTCAATGTGACTTAACATAAGTATGCAGTTCACCCACGCTGGGTTGAACCTTCGAAGGACAGTCTGACATTGGGGGAGAAACTAGCTCCAGTAAAAGGAATGTCATACATTGATCTGACAAGGGGCTGAAGTACTGTCACGTAACACATAGGCATTCACAAGTTCAAGTCTGTTCTCAAGACTTGTAACAAAAAATAGACTTCTATCTAAAAAAACTGTTGACATTGTAAATCATCCAACGCTCTGTGCACACATTCCTCATCTGGAAATCGAGGGAGAAAAAAAAGAAGAAAAAGAAAGAAACAAAAAAATTTGAGTGAAAGGTTATATCTTCTTTTCCTATTGCTAACACACTTAGCAGAATACATAAGAGATGCATACAAAACCATTCATTGTTTAGTTATCAAGATACCAAAGGAAAGGTTTATTCATTTTGCAGCCAAGACTAAAAGAAATCCTTCACCCAAATGACTTATGCACCATCTTAAAAATTCACAAAGGATGAGTCTGTCTCTGTCAAAGTCGTTTCCAGCTTAGCTTTTGTTATTTTTTTGTTCCTTAGTGATTTACAGGTACCTTTATATAATACATGTACACAAAAAAATCATGTTTACAGCACGCCTAAGATCTTCAGTGTTTATTTGAAAAGTACAACCCAAAAATTGGTTTCTGGGTCTTAAAGTCTTTCGGAGTCATACTGGAACCCAACTTCAAAGAGAGAAGCATTTTTTTATTACCGTACTTGTTTTCATTACTATGGTACTGCTGTCTTGGGATTTCTTTCAGCTAAGAACAGTCTTAGAATATAGATTTAAAGTGATGAAATGAGCCGCCAGTAGTTCCACATATAAGTCTCGTGTAATATAGAATCAGAGAATCTCTGAACAAGGAAGTCATTTATGTTTAACTGATGTCTGATGCTGGCATAATAAAGCTGAAATATATTATCTATACAAACAATCATGACTTCCTCATCCGGAGCTTCTCCTACTCTATAAGAAATGAGGAGCTGGAATCCATACAATCTTGTGTTCACACCTCCCCCTCTAAAGTCTACTAAAACAGCTAGCCTGTCAAGATTATCAAACGGTGGCATAATTTACAGTACACTTGATTTCCTAGGATGACAGCGTAATCTAGTTTCACAGACCTTTACACAGTAATTAGCCATATTGAATCACAAGTCTTTAAACCCTGGACTTTAAGAAATTTGAAACAATTGGTATCAATTTCATGCAAGTTTAAAAGGTGAGAATTTAAATTAAATTGGACAGTAGTGATAATAGCAAATAGAAACATGATACTTCTTATCTGAGTGATAAGTGATAATAGGCCTAAGTTTATCTAATGTTAGCTCAGGAACTCAGGAAGCACAGTATCATGAATTCATTGTAAGATTTACTGATTAATGTTCATGGGTATTTCACTTATATGCTTTCAACAGTAAGCAATGACTCTAACACGACTAAACAATGGGAAGTCATTTCAAATGAAAGCTCTGCATGTTGGAAAAAAATAGTTGTTGCGGAGTATGACAGAAAGATTTTTGTTTGTTTGATTGGTGTTTAACGTCGTACGCAAAGCTATTTCATGTATATGACGACGGATTCTCCACTTCTTAACTCAATACAGCGGAAAACCGTGAGGAAACCTCGTAAAAACCGCCCCCGCGATTGCCGAAGTCACCTCGTGTGACTCCCTCATATACCTCAGGTCCAGTGGGAGACTTGAACCTGTGCGGTACATCAAAGGAGGATCTGCAATCAGACGCGCTAACCACTGAGCCACAGTGCGGGCCCCATGACAGAAAGAATGTAAGCTTGAAACACACTATAACATATATATAGCCTTATAGCCAGAAGTTCATTCAGCATATTTTGTTAGTTATAAGATTGTTTATAGGTTTATGTAATTGAGGAAATCCTTAAATCATATCATGGATTTTTAACACATTAATCTCCGAAATATATTTCAAAATCCAGTGAATATTATATACATTATACAGTCAAGGCTTAATTTTCAAGTTGAATATTCCTACTTTTTCCTGAAAGCCAATAATCAGTGAACAGCTATATAGTCTGAAAAACAATAACTAGAAATTAAACTGGTAACTAAAATTTGATTTCTTTTTCTTTTTCTTCTGTTCTTTTAATAAGTAGAAAACCTTCAAAGCCTCACTAGATTTTGTAAAAATAGTAACAATGCTTATTAGAAATTTAATACTTCCTTGACAGCTAGATAGGTATGATTATACATAATTAAGAAAGGCAGCAAAGACCTTGAGCTCAGGTGTTTGTCACTTGTACATTGTCTTGTATAAAAAGTAGGTCACTAGGTCACCATGTGCAGTTTCTTTAATTACATTATTGATCATGCTAAGTCTAAGAAGTCAGATAGAGCTAAAAAAAAAATGAACAACCTTCATGTAAATTCACATTATTTCTATGGCATATTAAATCCTACCCTGAACTAAAGTACTAACAAAAAAGACAGCAAGTAAAGACAACAATCTACATGTATCACTTCAAATGCCAAGCAAGAACTCTAAATGGACATGTATCTCAAATAAACTTATAATCTTTAAGTTAAATATATAGATAATAAGTATCATTGCATATGAAGGATCAACACATGAACAGCCTGCAGACAAGGCGAATTACTGTTTAAAAAAAGTGCTGCATTAACATGGGTCGTTATCTATGTTATGAGTGACTGGTTGTTGGTGCGTTTGTTTGGTTGGAGATTTATGCCGTTCTTAAGGTTATTTCCCTCATACTGGCGTGCCACAACATATCGTCTTACGGATCAGATTCCGCGTAGCTCAGACAGCACAAGGTCGTAGGAAGTTTATGCCAACCACCCGCTATATTAGGATTCAAGAAGATTTCATTAACAATTAATAAGATTGTTTGATTTGGGGTTTTATGCAGTATTTAACCAGACAGAGATGACATGGGACAAGGACAAGACAAACAAAACACCACCTCTACAAATCGGCTTCCTGATGCCCCTTAGCTCGGAGTGCACAATGGTACAGAAAGATCAAACCGGGGTGACTTGTTATTCACCACCAGGAGAGGTTCGGGCCAAAATCTCCAAGATCTTGTTATGAACACAAGGTCGGGTTTATCCAGATTGAGAAAGCTCACGCCCTACCAAACTAAATATAAGAAAGTAACAAGTATACAGGGAACAAAGGTATCCTCTTTGTATTTCCTGTATTGAAATAGATATGTTTTTTGTAAAAACATAATAGAATATAACAGTCGGTAAATCTAACCTAGTCCAAGAGCTTCTCATAAAGACAAACACTCCTGATTAAAACTGGAGGACTTAAATTTCAGTTAATGAGATCATTAGATCCTCAGATTTCTGTTCACCTGTACATAATCTTTTGATCTGTTAAACTGACATCGAGTAGTTCTTTACCTAAACCAGGTAAAACTCTAATTGAGGTAATAATCAGGGAAACCCAATACAACAATCATCAAGTCTACCGCATCGCTGCACATGCAGTTTTTAATAGCCAGAACTTTTCTATTTAATGTTGTTTACACCAGATTACTTGACAAAATAGAGTGATTTGTTTGATTGGGGTTTTACACCGTATTTAAGGTTATTTCACTCAGCCCAATTTGGAGAATGAAACCACCCTAAACGACGCTGGCAATGCAGAAGAGGCTACAATACATTTCGGCTATAAACCACCCGAGGCTACTGCCCAACCACCCGAGGCTACTGCCCAACCACCAGAGGCTCCCGCCCAACCACCCGAGGCTCCCGCCCAACCACCCGAGGCTAACACCCAACCACACGAGGCTCTCACCCAACCACACGAGGCTCTCACCCAACCACCAGAGGCTCCCGCCCAACCACCCGAGGCTAACACCCAACCACACGAGGCTCTCACCCAACCACTAGAGGCTCCCGCCCAACCACCTGAGGCTCTCACCCAACCACCCGAGGCTAACACCCAACCACCCGAGGCTCCCGCCCAACCACCCGAGGCTAACACCCAACCACCAGAGGCTCCCGCCCAACCACCCGAGGCTAACACCCAACCACCCGAGGCTAACACCCAACCACCCGAGGCTAACACCCAACCACCAGAGGCTCCCGCCCAACCACCCGAGGCTAACACCCAACCACCCGAG
>JAVFBZ010000269.1:0-12673 GCA_032466195.1 Katharina tunicata
GTCTCTTGAGGTACATAAAGTCGTGGTTGGTGAAAAGTACACGCGTTCTTCTCTCATTATCTCCATATTGGATACTACTAGCCAAGTACCTTTGTCTGGATGACTCGAAAAAAGTGCATTGAAATAAATAATGCAGTTCATCACCAATACAGGTTGAGTCACATAGAGGACAGAACTATCAGTGGGTAGCAAATTCCACCACGTGGACTTCAGATAGCTGACTTGCTGTTTTATAGATGGGCCGATAGCTTCACGGTCAGGGTGGCAGGTTGGTGATTCGGTGTGGGTCGTGCAATGGTCTCAGACTTCAACATTTTCTGAACTAGAATCTAACAGGCTCACAAAATACGACAATACTGTTAATGGTTACTGTTTAAACGACACAAAAAAGTTTCAACCGTTTCATGTGTATGTAAACTGTAACATCTGTTAACGCTAAAGCCGGTATTCAGTGAAATGTATTTGAGGAAGCCTACGACGTTAAACGCCAATTGAAAAAATAATTCATGAATTGGGACGTTTGAAAAGGGTCAATGTAAAATCTAAACCTGCTGAGACAGGCGGAGTCTCTGTATAGGTTACTCTATCTGAAAATATAGTGTTTATTCTTATCTTCTATTAGCCATTTAATTCAATTTTCAGGAATAGCCGAAATATTCTCTGCTCGAGCAAGCCTACACTTCTGTAAGGTAGTGGATACAATTTAGTGTTGCTTATTATTGTAGGACCATATACTGACTATAATGTCATTTTTAAACAAAATATACGATGATACTTCGAATTGAATTGAATTATTTATTTACTAAAATTTAAACAAAATAATGAACAATGAGATCGAGTACAATAATATGGCGGGAATAAAACCAATTGGTCTTGATCTATCCCAGTATTAAAGTACAATTGATTTAATTTACACTGTAAGTGTCATTTATAAACTAAAACGAATACATGGCTTTACTTATATTTGTGATCACATCAAACAACTTTACTTACATTAAGTACAGAAATAGATTTATAGATTTATGTAGGAAAAATTATTTTCGTCTTGGACATTGATATATTTTAGTATCACACACATATATTTACATAGCAGGAATTGATATTATATTTACGGTCAAACTTTAATCACTCTGTGTAGATTTCAAGGTAAAAGAAAAAAACATTCCTTTGGTATGGTACAAGCCCTTAACACGTACTCCTGGTTGGAGTTGCTCAGGTTTGAACTATCTTTCCCAAAGACTCAATTAACTTGTCAAATTACAATGATTTAGATTGTGGACACACTTTATTGGCTAAAACGGTCTGAAAATTGAAAGGAAAAGCCGGATATACCACCTTCATTGTGCATTTAATGACAATCTCTGTCTACCAATTACTTCTAAAAGTAGATTTTATTCGGCCACTCAAAACACTTTGCATCAAATCAGCTACCTTGTATTAAAGGTCCACTTGAAATTAGATTTTTAGTAAAGTGTGTAACAAACTTATTATACATAACGGGACGCATGGATTGACAATAATCATAATTTCTTACAGAAAATAGTGATGAAAAACGTGATCCTATGGTGTTTAACTGATTTAACATTCAGTAGTCGGCCTGAATTGTGCGAGAGGTTTCGCTTGACCGACGGACGATTTATGATTTATCTGTAGTATTAAGTTACTGAGAGGTCGCGTATATTTCAGGCGAACTCGTACGTGTTTATTGGAATTCAACAGATCGTATTTAGTCCACAGACATAACTATTTACTAACGTCTTACATAATGTTCATGCCCTTCTGACTTGAAGCCAGAACGGGATTATTACTATATACATTTTCAGCAATCCAAACATAGTTGTACACAATATGTAACACCATAATATCTCTTCATGTAAAGGTCTTTGCTCAGCAGTATATTGTAGGCATACAGACGTTAATCAACGGTTCCAATTATTTGCTGTTCTGACCTTGCCGCAAAAACTTATCATTTGGTAAGTGTTGATAAAACGCCTGTTCGTTTCTGTGTCAACTGTCAGGACGTCGTAGAAAATCTAAGCAGTGGATATTTCGTTTGAAACTTTGGCAGTCCGTGACAGGTTTAGGCAATTCATTTTCCGTCATATTCTAGTTATTTCTGAACGTTTGGCTGTGATGATGTGGCAAATGAATAGACTATGGAACCTTGAACTGCCCACAATAACTTCAGAGCGTATAAGCTCAATAACATGGTGCATTACGCTCGTGTTAGAAAACCTGTTCTTTCACCGACACATATCCTTACTAGCATTGTGAACAATAAACTTATACAAAATGAAGTACAAGGTGATTACCTCTAACTACAGCGTTAAGCAACGATCGGACTAACCTCAACCTTAAACGTGGTCGAGTATCTGCATAATAGATTTAGGAACTTTCAGTCATATTGTTTATATCAATCAACTCATTGACAATAGTCTTTGCACTTTTGTAACTTGAAGTGGTTAAACACAACAGTTTTTGTGGCTCATTTAAACAGAAAAGATTTGCGTAAATCAGTCTAATACATTTTTGTCCTAATATAGTATTTTTCATAATTTATTAATGTTAGAGATTTCCGTTCTGTTTACAGGATGTTATCAATAACGTTACCCAAACCAACATTCTGTACAGAAAATGCAATATTTTAGGGAAGTTTTGTTCTTATATTCTCTAACAATAAATACTGAGCCAAGATTCCCACAATTGATTATCGACACGCCTGCTATTTGACTTCTTGTATTAGGAATGTATTAGGAATGTGTATCGAGAACAAATACTAGTAAATGTCTTACTAAAGATCATTTCGTATGGCATGGGTACCAATAAAACAGTATAACCACGAAATTAGTAAGCCCTTAAGCCATGCATGTAGAACAGATCATTAACTTGGCCATACTGCTTACGAGTATTGGAAAATTGTAACTTTTCCCTCCCATCTTTCTCCCTCCATTGTGACCTCCACCACATCCGCCCTTGAGACAATCATTAACCTCTAACTCTGACTGTCATTTCATCACTGTGAACTCTACCCTCACATAAACATCCCATAACTTCTCTGACTGCCTGCTATCTGACTGTCCCAAATGTGAACAATGAAAAGACGTGAAAATCCAACTGGCGGTGTACAGTTTTCGTTAAACAATCACAAGGAGAAGTTGAGTTTGTTTGGATCTTAGTGTTTGGTACAATAAGCAAGAGATACACATCAGACGCATTCCAAATCTTTATAGACAACGTTTGTTTGTTTATGTATTGACTGTAGAATCTGCCTTCTTTTTAGATCTACAAGCTGCACGGTCCAACTTAAGGTTTAACCCATTCTAGGTTGTTTGGTAACCAGGAATTCTCTAATTTAGCATGCTTTTTTTTTTTTTTTAAAGCTTTTAACCCAAAATGTCCCAAAATTGGTTATCTCAATTTTTTTGTTTGTTATTACCAATGAATGCAAACTCGAGTTTAGCCTTAATTGCATTTTCGTCTAAGTGATCCAAAATTGTTCTTGAAAAATGGATAGATAATCGGGCAAACAAGTGTACAAACACGTTTTCTCACACATTTGATTTGATTAACATTGAGTTTCTGTATCTATTGTAACTTTTAACGACCAGCTTAGTCTTGTGGATTTCGTGTTTGTTTAGTAACAGAAGCTTTTGGCTTCGGGCAGTTTCAAGCTTAGTGGTCAAACTCTCGTCAACCGCTATACAATTTATAACTAGACTGTTATTATAAGTCTTCTGTTTATGATCGATACCATTTTCTGGGAATAAATCTGTATATAGATACAGAATGTCGATATGCTCTATTTGAAATTTATCTGGTGTTTTATCTTTGATGAACTCTTTGTACAAAGTGTTCTGTATCAATAACATATATTTACAATTGTTGACACATTTTATGATTAATTGCCTATTTTCCTTTGTACTTGCTTATGTCATTTTCAATCTGTTCATTTTGTTTATCGTTTTTATGCACGGTTTGGATGATTTAAAATTATCAATTTTAATGTAGAAATATCGTTATCGTTAAACTGGTCACGCCGCCGCAGCGTAGATAAAATATTATTATTATTATTGCTGTTGTTAAAATATGTAAACTACAAAACGACAAGCTCAAGTCAGCCATAATAGAGAACTGCGAGATTTTACTTTCTGTCACAAAATTACCTCGAATATTTTCTAACATAACAACTATGACTTTCACGAGATTGGAGCTTAACAGAACAAAACAAAATAGGGGACATCGCGCAGTGATTGATTGATTGATAGGTTGGTGTTTTACGCCACATTCAGCGGTATTTCAGCTACGCTGTGGGGTGAACACTTATATTTGATTACGTTTCATATAAAGATTGATCTCCAATATCCAATTATCCAAGGTCGTACATCAAAAAGGGAAATAAAATGAACTGAATAGGACAGACGTAAGTGATACCAATTTTAAATAGACATTGAAACATGACAAAATGTTTTAGTTTTAAAGACTGTAAATATGTAAATATGCTAAAGTTGTAACAATTATAATTATGTAAGCTATAAATTGAGCAATCTTTAAAAATATCAAAATAACATGTTTTATTTATCTATTAAAAGTTATATTTTGTGATACACAATGATCCTCTTAAGGTACTTCATGACAACATCGCCAGCAATGTTGTCAAACAGGTCCTTCATAGAGTTGACTGTGTAGAACTGTTGCCGGATAGATGCTAAGTCCACACAGTCAACCAATATGTGTTTGATGTCGTTCACGCAGTCAAACATTACACACTTTGGTTCCTGTTCATCTTTGTCTTTGAGATGCTTTTTCGTGAGGTGGCTGGCCTAAACGACATCGCGTTAAAATCACTTGATCCTTTCGAGACATTCCATGGGAGTAAGCATTTTGTGCTATGGTAGGGTGTATGTCGTGAAGTTTGTTACCGACTTTTGTGTCCCATACACCCTGCCTAAGTTTATCAATGTATTTGGTTATATTGGGCTTAAGATCTTTATAGTATACTTTTGATTGAGAAATGGGCTTGTTGAGGATTTGTTTTGCTTCCCTGTTGACAATTGTGTTTCCAGGGATATCCAAATGACTGCGTATCCAGCAGAAGAGAATTTTTGCTTCACTGGCTACTAGACCTTTGTACTGAGTAAGTATTTGCAGGACCCCTGGGTGCTTGACCTTAAAGCTGTCAATAGCCAAAAGGCACGACTGCGAATCACTACAGGTAAGGGCCTTTTTAATATCGTGTTTGGAAATAAGGTCTAGAGCCAGTGGTATAGCCTTGGCTTCTGCAGACAAGATGGACGAAGATGAAGGGAGACATACGGCAGCCAGATGCTGCAACCAGGCTGCTGCAGCTGCCACACTATCTTCAGTCTTCGATACATTGGTGTAGATGAAGGAATGGTTCTCGTAGCCACCCCCTATCTAACCAAATCTCTGCAGAAAAATATAAGGACAAGTCTCAGAGTTCTTTTGATCACGAGGATCGAATATAACCTTAGGTCGTGGAAACAGCCAAGACGGAGAAGACGGAAAAGAAACAGTTACAATATCTTCTAAACAGATTCCAGCTTTTGCCAGATGAGGTTTAATGCGAAGCCCAAATGTAGGAATCTTCCTAGGGCTTCGATCAAACCGACCTGCTAACGCTTGATTAAAAACACAGTTGTGGGCAGGACTACCAGGGTAAGATTTTAATTTTATAGCATATTGGAGACCAAGTTTTATCCTTTGGTGGCATAAGGATGGCACGTTGGTTTCTATATAAGGCTCTCGACAGGTGAAATTCGGAACGCTCCAAGGCTCAAACGGAGACCCTGATGGTGTATTGGGTCTAGCTTTTTAATAAAGCTGTCGCGAGCTGAGCCGTTGACTATGCAGCATAGTCCAGCTTGGAGCGAACCAGAGATCTGTATAGATTTAATAGAACAGAACGGTCAGCACCCCAATCGGTGCTCGGCATCACTTTTGCGCATTGAAGATTCAATATCATCATTGTGGCTCAGAAGAGAAGTAGAGGCGATAGCCCCCGTCAGCGCGGAAACAACTGGTCTTAGAACCAAGGTAAAGGAGAGAGTTTATATTGCACATGATATAAAATACAGTTAATGGTCAATGTCATGAAGGGTATATGTAAATGAGGTCATACGGATGGGCGGCTAGATACAAGGTCACAATGAACACAATAACTGATTGTTCACATGTGATCAGCAAACCAATGCCCTTAAGCTGTATAACCTGTGGTAGATTCCATCAGCACTCTTCAGCTTGTATTGCTTAATGACTCAATCAACACGGGGCGGATGACTGGTAAAAATGGTGGAAATATGTTAACAAAAAACAGTCGAATCTATCTGTCATATCGCAATATGAAAGTTCCGAGGATATGTCGGCCTAGGTGTTCCAGCTTCCATAGTCGGTTGCTTTTTCCTTTATCGCACGCAGTGAAAAGAGCATTAAGGAATTGGATGGGACATGTTAAAAAACAAAACAAGTGAGGAAATAACCTGAAGGTGCGGCGCCTAGGCAAAGACACAAGGCGCGTAGACAGACACAAGGCGCTTGGACAGGCACAAGGCGCGTAGACAGACACAAGGCGCCTAGACAGGCACAAGGCGCGTAGACAGACACAAGGCTCCTAGGCAAAGACACAAGGCGCGTAGACAGACACAAGGCACCTAGACAGGCACAAGGCGCGTAGACAAAGGAACAAAAAGGCGTTATGTATAAGACACATTAAGAAGCCACTAACTAGGTCTAATTTTGATGATTTTAAAGTGGATTTTCTAACTCGTCCAAGACGCTTCTCCTTTGTTGTCACCAAAGAGAAAAAAGGAACTTGTTTTCAAATCAAATCATACTAAATAGTCACCTGTCCTGGCTACATGATCAGGATAAATGGGACAGATGCTATATTATTTGTTATTATATAAAAACAGACGTTCGCTATATGCAGGGTTTAGCCAGAGAACTACGAATTATTGATGTTTTCGTTTAGTCTTGCAACTAAAATGGACAATTTAGATTTTATCTAAATAAAGTAACGACACTCTAAAAGAAGTTTTTTAAGAAAGCAAAGAAATCTTTAAAAAGTGTTGTCAGCCACAGCAGCTTTCACTATTCAGAATTGTTTTTACCTTAACACTATTGACAATAAGTTAAATGTTTTCTCTTGTGTTATTTGAATATGGTGAAATCGGTATCATTTGATGAACGTTTGAATGCAATAGGCTGCTAGAAGACAATCCTGATTATTTGTAAGAGATGGTGTTTCTAACAGTTTGTCTTAAATGGGGAAACGAAAAAAAAAGTCATAGTAAAATGTTATTTATATAATGTCACAATATAGAAGTAAAACTGGGTATATTTATACACCGTATAAAATTTTTACTAAAACTGCAGTTACATGTTTTGTAGAATTACTCGTTTTCCACTGAATATCACATACAACTGAACTACTGTAAGTAAAATGTTTGGTGGAAATTTCATGGTAAATTTGTTGTAGTGATCATGTCACTGAAGTACATATATAACAAACCGTTGTAATGAGATATATACCTTAATCCTGTAAGTTTATACAGTTTCTGTTTGCCACGGTTACATTTTCAGTAATTTAGGTTATTATTATCAGCAAGAAATACATGCACGTAGATAAATCATGGCACAAACAGTCCACCATACGTTTTATTTACAATTGTTCAGTTTAAGTGGCTTTAAATGGAAAACGAGAAATCCTACAAAAAAGTTATAGCAGTTTTAGAAACAACTTGATACGGTCCGTCATTTTACCATGTTATGTTTGCTGAAAGGAAAATATTTCTAAGATTCGCACAACTCTTACTAAGGGTCATTTATTTATATAAGTGACGAAATCATAACATCGTTAAGTGTTATCCTTTATAAAATATATTCTTAGAAAATAGTTATTCCTGTTGGCAGATGCTTGTATAATTATAATGGCATTGGGATAACCATGCCACATAAAGATAAATCATTTATATTAATCTAATGCTGGTCTTATCCTTTCATTTGTCATACGGATTTATCTCATAGCATTTATTTTGTGCATGTGACAGTAGAATAAAAATCCCTTTACTTTATGCATAGCAAAGTTATCGCAGATCAACCGTTTTCATCATGTGTTGACGTAAGACAGCTGGAAAAGATTTAAACAATACATGCGCAAGACCGAGTAAAAACTTAAAGAATTTTCTATGGTTTTACACCCTGACAACCAGTCTGACAGATAAGGCGCTATGCTCGGAACAAATACAGATTTTTTAATTCTGGAAATAAATTTGGTTAGGAACAAGACAGAAAAATTCTGAAATACTCGTTATTGAAGAAAGTATTTGAGAACAGTTAAAGTAAGGTATTATATTACTTGTTGAGCTGGCACAACAGTAAAATACCGATTGTGCCGATTTCTTTCCAGTAAAATTTGGTCGGACGTTAAACGTATCCCAAAGGTGGTTGAGTATTTCACAAATAATCAGTTTTCAGATAATACATGACAATTCAAGAGAATGGCTCCAGGCCACCAGCTTCGCTGTCTCTTTTGAGTTCTTCTGGTAAATGTCAGGACGAACTCTTACTTTGAAGGCTAACAGTCATCGACTAAGGATGATTTCAAGCAGTCAAAAACAAAGACAGTTAAATTAAGGAATATCAAGTCCATGTGTTCACGACATATTTCTATCTTTATTTCTGTATGTCACATTTGCGATGTTAAACGTTACGTTGTGATAAACTCATCAAAGGCAAAGTTTTATTCTCAATTCAAAAATAACTTATTATTCGAACCATATTTAACCATATTACCAGAAAGGTTATATCGACCCATCCTTCGGTACAGATTGTCTAATCACCGACTTCCAATTGAAACAGGACGATGGACAAATGTCCCACAAATTAATAGAACATGTCCACTGTGTAACCTTAATATGATTGGTGATGAACTTCATTATTTGTTTATTTGCCATTTCTTCCAGCAGCTAAGAAATATATATATATACCAAAGTATTACTTGTCTGGCAGTGATGCAGTGAGAGCCTCTCAATTGTTTAGTAATCAACAGTTTAGCATACTAAGCAGCTAAGTACATTTTTGTGTATTATTCTCAGACATTTCACTAAAAAGTGATATTTCGGCTAATATACATATACTATTAGTTTTAATTATGTAATAGAAACTAACATGTGTGTACTGATTTGTAAAACATTTATAACTGTAACATAGAAATGATATATACATTTTGAAAGATGTTTGTAGATTTACAACTGATTCAGCTGTGTTTTATTGCAATTCACACTGGATTTAACTGTATTTTGTCTTTCTTTACAAACTACACAAATGTTTACAGTGTATGTACATTCTGTAATTATATTGCAGTTTAACTTGTTTTTCAGCGTACTTTTACTATACAAAGGTAAATGTTATAATGTTAACATTATACGGCTGATAATGTTTGTGCTTTGCATAACTCATCAATGTGTTGTGCTATTGTTTCCCCTTGCATTATTTGTCATAAGACAATTCGATGTCAGGCACTTTTCTGTTACCATTTAATATAAACTATTATACTAGTATTATTATTATAATAGTGTCATTTTATTGATGGGCGTACTGTATAGATCTTCCTGTACCTGCTTTATTATTGAAGTAAATATTGCTCAATCAAGTTCAGTTATTGTTGCACTATAAATTCAAGTAATTGCATCGAATCCAAAATTGTATACAATTGAGTACTAAGATGATAGATTACATATTGATATATTACCTTTTTTAACTTATCTCAAATTTCGATATGTATATGTGTTTTGTTATAAGTCATGTATGTAACTGGGACTATGACCACTCGCCATGCAACTTATGTAATTTTGTTCTTGTTCCTCCTATGCCAGATATGTGGCCGGAGTGTAAATAAAGATAAGTTGAAGTTGAAGTTAATTGTTACGTTAAATTTTCTTTAAAAGGCCGACGGAGGACTTTTGAAAATTCCTCACTTAAGTTTCTATGGAATCGGTACGGCAAAACCAGGACAAAGTTGGCTGATACAAGAGATCAAATGTAACATGACCGAGCCAAGTCCGTGCATTTCCTTACACTAAACCGTAGAATTAGCGAAGTCAAATGTCTGGTTCTAGTCTTCACATCAATCACAAACACTGCTTGCCAAAGAATGTTTGATGCAACTGATACTAAGTTGAGTAACTTGATCAAGAGGCGAGGTGTTAAGGTAGTTATTTTTCTGGAACATGTCTCTGGACTCCTTCATAGCGTTAATATATTGCGTTTTGCCAACGTACATCTGTGTTAACAAGTACATCACCTCTTCCCACATATATGTTGTTCGTATGAAGAAGTGTCCTTAATGCATTTGTCGATCCGGCCATTTTATTAGTTATTATTGTAGGGTTTGCGGACTTGTCTGGAAGCAGGCACACCATTGAGCCACAGGTGATTAAAGTGTATACCAGACGATGATGTCCAAATTATACTGAAAACAATGACCTTGTACAAAAGTGATGCTTCCGATATTTTACCGTCATTTAAATAGTGGGATTAGTTAGAAATAATGGAGTTTGAGAACGACGTAAATGTTGTATTTGTGTAACAAATACCTCTTCCGTCTAGAGTTTTGACGAGGCACCAAAACAATGGCAGATCTTTTTGTCACACAACTAACATCGATACTCAGGCTTTGATAACCATTATGATCAAGATTAGCAGTTACTAATGTCCCTGCACATGTAAGTTATCTTCAATCGAATATGTTTACATTTTAACATATGCTGCGCACTGGGGAGATACAAGTGTAAAAGTCGGATTCAGTTGCAAACTTGGCTGAACGACAAGTTCTTACATTTTGACAAACTAGAGTTATTATTAGTTACTCAACGACTATATGCCTCTAAAAGTAGACTGCTAATTTGGTTTACAGATAATACTAAATTTAATTACCGACACGCTCTGTTTCTTTCCTTTAGTCAGTCTGTTAGACGATTCAACGAAGAGGAGTTTTCAGCTAGACATTCGGAATTGGATAGAAACCAATATATCAGGGACATGCCAGGCTATTTTATCTCAGGAGGTCAGTTTCTGAACGAATCGGGACTACACTTTCACTTTGGGTGTATTTGTGTATTTTCTTGTACAGACCAGTAATGTATCCAAAACCTGCAGATTGGTAAAGTCAGGGCACATAACGTAGTTACCTCTCTATAAATGCTTTTATCCATTTTTTTTTATCAATACAATACACACTGCTTTACATCGATAACTGTCAAATGCTAAAAAATTGCCATTTTGTATTATTGTAAATTCACAAATTTGAGTTAGCAATCGTTTTCCTAGAGAAGACCCGGTATAAATATTTGACTTAGAAGATTGTTAACTTTGAAGATAAAGTTTGATTGCAGGATTTCAAACAGTGGTGTTTTGACAATCAATGAAGTACCTGTTGGGTATTTACGGGCAAATCGGCAATACCCGATGTGGAAGTATAGACAGTTTTTGTTTACTAAGAATGTTAGTTGGCTGTCCTGGCTGTAAGAGTGTATGCTTCCCATGTTCCCATATGCATGTATTACCTAGCCACTTATAAATTTAAAGATAATTCGAACAAACGTATGTTCTATAATCGGGCGAATGTACGAATATAGGAACATGATTGCCAACCACAAATGAACGGCTGTTGATCATATGAGCATATATATATATATGTAGAGCGTTGGCCCTGCTAGCCAGAGACCCGAGTTCGAATCCCGGTGGAGGCAAGCAAAATTGTCTTTCTCTACATTTATACAAAAATATATATGTATATATTTAACTAAAATTAAATTGACTGTGTAAATTATTTTCGTCAGTCATGTAAATAATATGTAATTGTATAAATTTTTCCACACCATATTAAATATGTTTATGTATATTTTTCTCCTGTGAAGGAGGCGAATAAAAATCTTGATTTTGCACATCGACCACAGCATGAACTGACCTTGACCCACATCAAGAGCAAAAGCAGCTCTACTCAATTCATGGGAAAATTGGTTTATTTCTCAAGATGTACAAAACATAAACAAATATAGACTGGAACAATAAGGGATGATTGTTTTCCTCTTTTCCCAGCTTTAATTTTTCTCAGTACAATATTTGGCAATTATCGACGTCTCAGCTATTAGTTATACCTTCAGTCATGATTTTTGCCCACTTCATCTCAACGTATTGAACTGAAAAAATTTATTCATATTTTTAAAATCATTTTTGATTTTTGAGATATATTTATAAGAAGTTGAAATTTCACTATTTTTACTCTTTTATATATTTTTTAACTTTAACACATTATTGCAAGAAAACTAAGACAAATAAGAAGAAATTTTATGACCCTTTTCTGGTTCGTACAACATGACGCACTAAAATCATTGATATTAAATAATATAGTTTAGGTAAAAGAAGTAGCAATTTGAAAATGAGGTAGCAAAACATTACATTTTATGAAAGTTTCAGAAAAAAAAAGTGCAAATTGTTCTACATAAAGGGGCGATTCAGGTTATATACATGTGTTTTAAGATTATCAGTAGTTTAGAAGTAAACAAACAAAACGTAAAAACAATCTGGCTAGAGGAAATGGGTTGTGTAATTAAATATAATTTATAAAATGATGAATCTCGTATATCGCTTTCCA
>JAVFBZ010000291.1:0-12671 GCA_032466195.1 Katharina tunicata
GTGGTTACATTCAAAATCTATATCAGTGGTTACATTCAGAATCTGTATAGGTGGATACATTCAGAATCTGTATTATTGGTAACATTCAGAATCTGTATAGGTGGTTACATTCAGAATCTGTATTATTGGTAACATTCAGAATCTGTATCGATTGTTACATTCACAAATTGCATTGGTGGTTACATTCAGAATCTGTATTATTGGTAACATTCAGAATCTGTATAGGTGGTTACATTCAGAATCTGTATCTGTGTTTACATGCCGAATCTGTATCGGTGGTTACATTCAGAATCTGTATAGGTGGTAATATTCAGAATCTGTATAGGTGGTAATATTCAGAATTCGTTCTGTTGGTTACATTCAGAATATTTATAGGTGGTTACATTCATTATCTGTATCGGTGGTTACATTCAGAATTTGTATCGGTGGTTACATTCAGAATATGTATCGGTGGTTACATTCAGAATCTGTATCCGTGGTTACATTCCGGACAAGGCAGTCAAGTACGATGTTAGATCTTGGTGAGGATTAAGAGTCATAAAGACAGACTACAAGTTGGCTTCATTATTTATTCAGTCATAATTCCTCCCTCTGTAGATGGATAGAATATGAATTACAGGGGAAGTATAGAAAGAGGATATTACCAACCTCTGTCAAACCGTCCACATTTCGATAGTGCTTCCCGATACAAATATGGGAATAAATGTTATATGATAGAAGGGGCTGTTATGGTGAACATTGGTAAATGGGAATCAAGAAGCCGATTGATGGTGGTATATTGTTGATTGGGCTGACACGTAGATATGAGTGAAATAACCTTAAGTACGGCTTAAAATATCAAACAAAACAAACAAACGTTCGTAAACTCGCTTGTAATCGCGGTTTAAACAACCTGTAATAAACGTTAATTCAATCGCCTCACGCTCTCCCACAAAACCAGAAAACAAATGTTCCCCCTCCATCGGAACAAAGAGACTGTGATAGTTAATCACATGACCGGAAGTATCCTGGCTCTGCCACTCTATACACCATCAACGAGCCCTTCGGCTACCCCAGTGCACTTGTAGTTGACCTAAGTATTGACGCTCAGATGTTGCTCGTAGTTGACTCCAATCAAACTTGGGTATAAACCGGTTGAAGGTTTATCCAGTGTTGAGTTACCCGGTCGCTGTAGCCAAACGAATAAGGAAACATAGGGAAAATAACTGTACTAACGAAACTAGTTGCTGAACTCTGATATTAGAAAAAATCAATTTCTTACCCTGGCTTGTGACAAATAAATGTTAACTGGCCAGTTCAATTAGCAAAAATACGCTATTGACACACGAGATGTGGTCGAACGAAACCTTCTGCCCTCAAAATTTATTCTGATCTTCGTCACAAAGAACCGGAAGTCGTTAAGGAGAATACTTCCGTTTCTGGTTTTGTTTTGGACATTGAATTCCACTAAATGTCTTCTTGGCAGTAATGGTTATTCTTCCTATCTTGGTTAATGACATTGGACGCTATATGTGTAACCTGGAAAGCAAACCGTGGATGGTTTTGCGTTGAGATCGTATCAATATGTGTGGATGGCTGGAATGGACTTCTTGAACACATACATGTAGATATCCAAGTCTTTGATTGTTGCTAAGTGTCGAACGGTTAAACCATATTGGGATCGATTAAAACCAAAAACTCAGTTTACGTGCAATAATGTAAAACCAACATAGGATATGCCTACTATAGCACCCATTTACCATTGCCTTAACGAAAGATATAGTATAGCTTTCTTTCCTTGGGAGATATAGAGATTAACCAACGAGAGCCCGTGTGTTACGATGGATATCACTCGAGTCGGTTTGATTTAGCAAACTCACGAGCCGGAGGCGAGTGATTTTTTTTTTTAAAATTAAAGACGAGAGTGATATTCACCGTAACACACGGGCTCGAGTTGATTAATCTTTTACTCAATGTACACTTTTTTAGCACTTTTGAGGTGATTTTCGTGTAGAAATCTGTATATTTACTGGAACGCTATTTTGCAACAAAGTGTAGAAAGTTGTAACTTTACTTAAGTTGTAACTAAAGCGAAGACTTTGAGAATTTTAGGACAGTTGATGTGGATGATTTTATTTTAGTGCGAAGGCGTTAGCCTCTCCCTAAATTGTAGAAACTCGTCCACCTCAACTGTTCTATAATTCGCAATAGACGGCAGTCGCTTGAACATTATTTATATTATATTATCCACACAATTCTTTACTCTATACTGATATTTTTTTCTATCAATCGTAGTGTAAGATCTGAACACATAGAGTATGGCCCCTGTGATGAAAAATCTTGCCATAGTCCTATCTCCCTTCTGACACGCGCTTACAACATTCTAACCGGACGAGTCCAAATAGAATAATCAAGGGGGTGGTATTGACTCACTGACATGCAAAAGAAAACAACTCAAGGGAATATTTAGTTACATATTTCTGAAGGTCTACTATGTTGAAATATTGAGATTTTTTCATACAAACTTTTATCAATAAGAAAACTCTTGTCAAGAAAAAGCAAAACAGAGATTTTTTTTTACCATCAGCAAAACACAAAGATTCAGTTACGTCACTGACATTTATATAGGTCAGTGTACATTGCAGGCATGCTAATCTGCGGTTAGACTTTTCCGCCAGTTGGGTCACAGACATACGTGTTTATCGTGGGAAAAATCAAACAAATGGATGTTTGAAGAAGACTTTTAGTTCTAAGTCGACGCCGACCAGCAAAACGTTAGGCAGTCACAGTTTGATTCAAACTGAAGAAGTTACACGTGTACAATTTAAAAGTAGTGTTTATATTTAAGTGACAGCCTCTGTTTGAAATGGCGACTTCAACCAAACTTTACGGATAAAAGATGTTGGATACGTGTTTGACTGTGTTTGAGATAAATGTAACGACTTTAAATTGGTTTATGGTGAATTATGCCCTTTCCAACACGCCGTTGCATTTTAACACACCCATTAGATCGTTGTTTGATATCATAAAATCTTTGTCGGAAGGTAGATTTAGTGTTTATTCAAATGGAGATGATTTCATTTGGGAATTATAGCCGAATGAATTCCAATTAGAGCGGATTTAGAATACTGTAGTGTTCTCACGTTTTAGTGTGTGCCCCAACATGAGCATTCAGATCAGCCGTTCAAACGATCTCAAACTCCATGGATCGACTATGTTTTATTCACGTATAGCCTGTCTCGAAATAAAAAAAAAAGGAGTACTTGTAGACAGCAACTGACAAAACTAATTTGGATCGAGACAGTTCAGTGTAAGGTGACTGAATTAATTTGTTCGGATACCTAAATTCGTGCAAGTTTAACCGTATTATTTTAACAGGAATGTATAGGCGCTATTGATACTAAATAGAGATAGGGAAACAACTGACCCTTTATCTGAATCAATAAAGGATAGTTCAGTCTCCCCTGGAAACGGCGTGACACATCCCGAGAGAACCTAAATCTAGAGGGGTGACGGGGTATCCAAATGAACACTAAATATTTTAAGCCACGCCCACTTTTACCGAACTTTTTGTTTGTTTTGTTTTATCTCGAACAAGTATAAAAAATAAAACTATCTATTTATGTTTTAATTGTGATAAAATTAGGTTGTCCGATATTGTTGTTTTTTTTTATTGTATGTTTTATTTATTTTCATCCACACCAACTTCAACCACCCAGTTATGGGCAGATAACAACAATACATTTTAATATATACTATACACTTACTTAGTTAAAATTATCTGAAATTTAAATAATGTAAATAATTTTAATGATTAAATAACAATGAGAAATATTCTAAAATGTAAATAAAAACTTACAAACTATTTATATTTCATTATAACAGAACTAAAAGCCATTTTGTCTTGAAGGATGAATATGAAGTAAATACGTCTATCGATACATCTTAACTCACAATTTCATTGTAAAGTTGTTGTACAGCGGGTAAAACACTATATATTTCTTTACATTTATTCGTCAAACAGACGGTTTAAAGATGATTGGATCTCTAAGACATCTCACAGGAGCATGTAATGACACTTGACTAGTAAGGTTAAAACAATCAATGTTCCCATGTAATATTTTATGTAAAGTTAAAATGATAAATATTTCCGCCTTTTCTCTTATACAGGTATATTAAATCGAGAGAGCGAGTCTGGATAAGATGAATTATCTGGATATAATCCTGATTTGGTACATAAATATCTGGACAATTTTTTTTTACTCTTTCAATTTTTTCGATGTATTTTTTTTACCATGAGGACCACACACTGCAACAATATTCCAGAGCTGTTCTTACAATAATACAGAGTTATGTGCACGACCGTTTTAAGAATCCAAGTAGTTGCAGCGCTGTATAAACCATTTTTGATATGTGGTAGTCAAAAGATAACTATATATCATTATTATTTTTTCTATCATTATCTGTTTCACTGTGGATTTTTCACACCGTGTTATTTAAGTATAATTCGTCGGTCTTCCACCGGTTGTCCTAAAAAAAAAGTTCTCGTTCCTTTTATGAAGAAGGCAAAATCAGGGGTAATTTAATAACATTTAATAAGGCTATGAGGTTAGGTTCCCCAAGATATTGGATTTCCCGAAAACTTTCCCAAAACATGGGTGTATCTTTTAAACGTCAAATGGGACCTAAACGATATAAATGTTACTGTTACTGAAAATACCTTCTTTGAATGTACCCTTGTACCCAGCATTAGGGGATATTTTTTGGTTAGTCGCTACACATGGTGTTTTGTACGATTTTAATAATGGCGATTGCACATCCTTTGTTGTCCGATTTTGTATACGACGCCGTCGAACATCGCTAAAAACGATTCAAAACCTAATTTTTACGCCACAATTTGAGCTATATTTGAAAAAAATGCAAAAGCTATGGGAGCAATGAACCTACGGCGATAATGTCAACAATAGTCGAAATCCCGTTTTATATACTTCGTTTTATGTATATACGTTTGGAGATAATTGAATGACCTACTTGCATGTACATAGCGTAATGTTTTAACGTGTTATTCACTTTGCAGTAAACGCTGTATTATTTTATACAGATATAAAGAGTTATTGTTTCAGGTTATATCGTAATATACTTAAGGTCACATACGCACCCAAAATTTGAATTTTTTCAACTAATTCCGTTTGCCATCATTTTTACAAGATTTGATGTTTGTTAAAAAATTAAAACAGTCACGTTAAAATAAAAATTATTCATTAGGCACAAAACGTGTACGGACCAGGAGAAATCCACAAGTTGTTCGAATTTAACGGTAAGGGCTGGCTATATTTGCTCACAATGACTTTAACCCAGCCGCGGTGTATGACCTTGTTTGTAACGAACCAACATTTTGAATCTTGTAAGGGTTGTGGCTAACACGGTTGACTAGCATATGATCGTTTGTGTTATCTGTGCATATCTCCTTATTTAGAAAAATGACGAAATGAGGTTGGACAGCCAATGAAATGAGTTGCTTACAGTGGAACGAACGACAACTCTTGTAGTTTTGTCGGTGATTTGATGACTTGTTAATAGATGTTACAACAACAACTGAACATTTTCAAATTTAAAAATTATTCAACCTGTAAAAAGGACTTAAGGTTAGGTGTTAGGGTTAGAGTTAGGGTTAGTGTTAGCATTTGACAACATGTGCTTTGAATTGTAACATCTGGCCGGACAGATTCGGCTATTTCTGGAAGATTTTCCGTATCTGCAGAAACTATTTTCCATATAAGGAGATATGCGCGGATAACACAAACGCACCAGCCTTTTAAGCTACCTTTACCTTCAGATCTGGGGGTAGAATTAACGGAATACCTTTAACTTTTACTTTTTGATGAACATATATATAATTCATGTTATTATATGAAAACCCCAAATACAAAATATTTGGGTGCGTATGACTCAGAAGAATTTTTTGTTCTTTCGAGCGTAATTCCCAAATCTTTAACTGGGAATATTCCGCTGGCAGGGCATGGGGATCTCAGTTGCTGGTCCATTGTACGTTCGTTTTAGACGAGCTGTGCCACATTTTTTTTTACATCAAATTTTATCTTCTTTGATTGGCATTTAGAAGTTGTTGCACGATAATAACAAACACCCAGTTGTATGGATATCAACTTCTTATGTATATTACAGCGACGTTTTTGTCTCCATCATAAGACCGTTTTCAAGCAAATGATTTAGAAAATGTTAACAATACTAAAAACTATAATTATAAACGTTATACGCGGTTTTTGTCAAAATAGTGTAAATCATTTGCTTGAAAATGGTCTTAGGATGGGGACCGAAACGTAGCTGTAATACACATCAGAAGATGATATCCATACAATTATGTATTTGTTACTATTAAATTTTATATTGTTCAAGTTGAACAATACTGCCTTTCTTAGTCAGTATGATCCATCGAGTTGTGCATCAAGGTCAATTCATCTTAGGAGTTTTCATGTTCGTCCCATTTCTTGTTTGCACATATTTGATGCCACTGTGTCTTTTAAGTCGTTGCCCACTCCTTATTGTCACCGTAAAGAACTCAAACTATGATTTGCCAAAATGGCATCCTACAGAAAAAAAAAAACATTCTAATCAGGTGATCCATTTAATCAACATAAAAACAACAGTTGTGGGTCTTTTTTATGGTAGCCATTTTAAAGTCCTGACTGGATAGTACTATGCTTTTCACTGATAAAAATATATGCCACAAATTCTGTTTTCCTCTATGTCCTTAAAGGAGAAATTATTGAAGTCGATAAATCCAAAAAGTTTCATCGGCTTGGTAAAACCATCCACTAACTTTTCTTAAAACACAAACCAGAATAAATAAGCATGGTGTGAGCTTTCGTGCGGTATGGTCTCCACACTTTCTTAAACTACTGACTGTAGTTAAGTTTATATTGGTTCGGATGGCGCATTCAAATCTATTTAATAGATTTATGCGCGCATTGAGATTTGCCTGCATATGCTAAATATACTATACTAGGATTAAAATATTTATGACATACAATATGTATGATATAAGTATGCAATGAGGATGGATAAAGTTAGATAGTTAGTACTATATTCAATTGTTAAATATGTAAATTCAAGAGAGGGTGTGTAAATAGTTATCACAGATATATAGATTGGAGATAGGTATATAAATAGATATCACAGATTACATCAGATGTATAAATTCAGGAAAGAATCTAACTAGACTTCAAAAAGTATCACAGATATATAAATTGAAGACATGTATAACTAGAGTTCAAAATATAGCACAGACATGAAATAGAGTCATTGCACAAATTTATATAGAATATATATACATAAATATAGGCAAAAATGTAGTAAAAATTAGCTAACGTTATAAAACCTGTTGGTGTGAACAATGAAATCTGCTAAAATGTTGAAAATTTTAGAGCGATGTTTAGTGGGTAGATTTAAAATGCTCTTTAAAGTTTGCATCGTGCTTGTGGCAATACTTTAAAAAATGCTGTACGGTGTACTGACAAGATCAGTATATATAGGCCTATAACATAGCTTAGTAGGGTTATATAATATAGTTAAAGTAAATACAGCTCAGTCCAGGTATGGGCTATTATTAGAGTCTATTGTAAAGTGCAGGTAACTCCACACGCTTTGTCTCTATTCATGCTGGGCTTTTTGGATACAATATGTATGGCCCCTTTTATTTTCCTAGCAATAAGTTTTTTTTTCTGAGGTTAGCACATTTACATCTGACGGGAAGATGTAAATGTGCTAACCTCTGAAAAAAACTTATATGCTAGTTTTTCATAACATAAATAGATAGGAATTCGCGTTTGTCGATGGATCGTTAGTTTTATGCTCTGACAGTTAATGTCATTTCTGCTGATTAATACACACCAAAAGGTCTCCAGTCTATCCTTACGTTAAATTTCAAACTTTTCGCCACTTCGATGAGTCGATCCCTGTCCCCCCCTGTCATATTTTCGCACTCGTAAAAACTGAGCTCTCTCAAAGGGTTATCATAACTCATAAAAACCAGTCCAGTTTTCAGAGATATTGATTTACAGTTGTAAAACTTAGCCTTCTGAAGATATCTGAAACCGTGTGTTTCGTTGACCTTTGAAATGACGTCGTCTGTAATGTTAGACACAGAGATGGAAATATTTATCAATTCAGTAGCATGTACCAAATAACAGAAAACTTCTTTTTCAGAAATGGCAAGGTTTGGGTTACTAGAATCTCTTAATTCGAGCTCTGTTAGCATTTTGAAACACGTCACAGAGTTGTCAGGAACAAGGCATGGTTCGGGAGTGTAGTTAACCAGGCGTAAGTTTAACGATTCCAGGTTTGGACAAAGTGTTCCGATCGTCGTCACACTGATCTGAGTTATGTTGTAAAACATCAGTGAGATCAAAGATGTACCCACTGTCGTCAGAATCGGAAGTAAATGCAGTTTGAAAGAAATTGGCAGAGTTGTAGTCCCTACGACATGGAAGACTTTAAGGTGTTTCAGTTTTGATACACATCCTAAGGAGGTGTGATCGGTTAAGTATGACAACCTCAGATCTGTTAGGAAAGGACAACACCTAATAGCCAGCTCTAGACGTAAATTCTCTCTTAATGTGCCGGATGTACCAAAGAAACCAATTATTTGTAATTCTAATAAATGACAAATCCATTCACGGGATTCCACTTTCGTGGACTGAAACTGGTCACCGTACATTTCTTCAAAGGCTCTGTCTATTTGCTTGCTATCGCCAAGAATTTGCAAGCTTTGTTGAGCATTCAACAAGGCCACCTTTGTGTTCACAGAAACATCGGAGGAATAAAATCTGATTGTTCTCAGCCGTGGATGTCCTAAATTCTGAGAGAGACTAACAAATTCTTGGATGTCAAAATCTGCTCCACGTTCAGACTGACATCCCAAAATGTACAGTTCAAGTAAATTGGGACAGTTAAGGGCTACAGCCTTTAAAACTTTACTATTTGTTCTGGTATAGTTTAAGTTCAACGATACTAGCTGTGGTAAATGGGTGACAAGATCACGTAGAACTTCGGCTTTGATAGTGCTCAATCCTGATATATTCAAATGGGTCAGCTTCTACAAGGAAAATCGAACATTATTTTAATACATGAATTGCGAAAACAAAGACTCCAATATTACACTAGATAGTTGTCCCAAAAGCTTCTGGTTAAAGGGATCAATCTAGCGACAGTGTCGTGTTTTGAGTGTATCATGCTATAAGTAGCACACGATAAATTATATTTTCCTCATCAGGGCCTAATACTGTCATATTGTTAGGGTTTGTTAGGGTTCAGCTGTTTACTGTTGAAGTACATGGCCGTCATATAAATGAGATGACTTAATTCGAAAAGCCCTTTTTGTGGCACAACACCCTTCGTTGACCTTGGTTTCCGTCACGAATGTGTTATATTATCAAGTACCACATTGTTGGGGTACATTGCTCAAAAAAAGCAGATCGGGCCTAAAAGTGGTCTGGATGCCCTGTCAGCAGACTTGGGACGTGAACACAGATTCTGGAGTAGCCCTTAAAAAAAAACCCAAAGGAAATAATAAACATACACAGACTAAACTGAAGCACCATCTTCACGTACCTGACATCTAACACCAACGGTTCGGAGGACGGAAAAATGGTCGGCAACCTTTCCAGGAAGTCGTAGGTTAAGATTACGTATGTTAGAACCGAGGATATGTTGGAAATGATGTATTTGTAATAGTTTCTTCTGGGCTAAGATCTCCAGTAGACTCTGCAGTATGTCATCGCCTAGAAGTAATTTTGTAAACTTATAGGAGTGTTTTCGTTTAGAATAAAGAATAATGCTACTGGTCCAGCATGGTTATTTTGTGGAATGTGGAAACGAATCAATTACTGAGACCTCCTTATAGGGAACGACTGTCAATTTGCTCACCATAAAGGCCTACTCGTTAGAACGGTTCATTTGTTCACAACAACAACTTATAGCTCGAAACGCTTCATACCTGCCGCAGCTTACAGAACCACGTATGGCAATTTGTTGTGAAATATTGGCATGTACGCACATGGGTAAAGCAATGAATCTGATTGAAATTAGCAAGTGTACCTCATTTTACAACAAACACCAATAGAGACGCAGTGTAATGGCATCTCGGGGGGCTTTGTTATACTACGTCAGCTAGGACGACAAGGCCTCACTTGCTGAATGTTCTCAAAGAAAATAGTTACAATGTAGTTGTATTTAAACATATCAATTCAATTCAGTTTATTTTGAATAGACCCCAACGAATTTCATTGCTGTCAGTCCTGTAAGCTTAACGAGAGTATTTAGCTTGCGTTAAATTGAACACTCAATGTCTCCCAACTAGAATTGACTTCTGGTGAATTGTAGGCGGTAATTGTTACTGACCCACGCTTGACAGAAGAAATAGAATCTCTCAAAGTGTACAAACCAATTGTTCTATCCAAGAGTTGCTGGTGGTAAAAATCATTTGTAAATTTTCTGAAAATACATTCGACTTACTGAGATATTCAAATGTCGCGATGCAGTTCGACAGGTTCGGATAATCCATGACAGTAAATGTGTTCGCAGCGCACCAGAAGCTCTCAAAATGACAAGCTATATTCAGTAAACTGGTTTGTCTCAGAGACTCGGGTTGGTACACTAGTCGGCGTGGCATTTTTGTTGCAGGTTATTTAGTAATATATAATCTGAAAAAGACAATATGGATTTACCGTAAAATTATAAAGGACTGATCTTTTCTTTAAGGCCTTTGGAAGACTGTAGATAATCAAACTTACATATACTTGAAACACTGTGTCTCAGCATCGTGTTAAGTTGTCGTCCGTACAATTAAGTTTTTGTTTTGATCTTCCTACTTGCAGAAATGCCAGCTGAAATGGGAGGGCGTTTTTGTAACTGGAAAGCACAGCTATACCAGTCTAATGTCAATTACACATTCACAGAAGAGCCAGGTACATAATCTCAACCGTTCGAAAACGGAAACATTGACCACCTCAATTCACAAGACTTCTGGTAAATATAAAGTAGTTAGGTGTGGCATAGTTCAAGACATGCAGAAACATATCCAGTCTGTTCGATATGTGACACTATTCCCGAAACTGAAAGCAATGAAATATTTTGTCCTTTAAATGTTGTCTCTCGGGATATTTTAGGGATTTCGGGATATGCATTTCTTAGCTCAAACTGACGCTTGTCCAAATAAATTTAAAAACATGCACCACCCCATAGCATGCAACCTAATGTACAAACGTTGTCTTCCATTACTTTAATATATATTCATACATATGTATTGTAATATTCTTATATATGGGCTTTAACCTGAAATAAACAATTATTATTATTATTATATTACTTGTCAACCCACCTGGACGTCGTGTTGCGGCGATCAATACTCTCTTCGTCTTGGCCGGTTATTAAACCATCGGTTAGCTTAACAGTTAGTCAGATGACGTTACGTCACGAAATCACTGATTTAATATTAACAGAAATTCAGTGTAACTTTGAGTTATTTCTGTGGGTCTGGTTGGCTAAAGAGATACATTTGCGACTTGGTGTGATGTCATCGAGTCCAGTATAGCTCTTTGACCAAGTTGACCATGATTGCTAAGTTTACATAGCTTTCTGTACTGCTATACGTCGTATGTAAGTCTTCCTTAACGGCAATAATTGATCTTACGATTAGTTATAAAACAGACCTAGTAAAATGGGTCAGCAATACTCAACCAGACACATTCGGTTTATTTTACACACTTTGGCAGTGGACAGTGCGCCTGGAGTATGCATGTTCAAACCTGTAATTTGCTGGAAGTAGTTAACTTTTCTTCACTGCATTGTTTCACGGTTGTGATAGCGTTGAAGGAAATTGCCGTCACTTAAAGGGGATGGAGACTTAAGAAACGGAGATATACACTGAATAGAGTGTATGTGTGGTATTATACCCGTTTACACAGCCATCGCTGAAATTGAAAGTAAAGTGTATGTGGACTCATTTACAGTCATATATATGTAGTACACAGTGTCATGTAGTTACAGTCTGAGATGTTCACCAGACAGCTTGAACAACATAATGAATCATATTTAGTTTCTCTTTGTGTGATATTTCTGGGAAACGACCTACATTAGGTAACCTTGATACTGAGCGTCAATTCTCATAAATAACAGCACAATGCTACATTATTCCTTCTCACAAGCTCATACCTGGTGTGATCTGCACACGTACTTTAGGTCTGTTTACCTATGTGTCTTCGTTGTTATATGTATTAACTGATTTACCTCACAATCCACGACTTAAACCGGTATTTTTCTCTTTGTTTGTAAAGTATTCCATGGTTGTTCGTATTGTATTTACTGTTATACATGTTGTCTAAATTAACCAAATTTGCCACTTTTCCTGATGTTGGCTATCAGTTTTCTCTGAATGCCAGGAAACAACATTGTAATAATTTACGAAGTGTTTCCTGTCACTCTGTCTGTAGCGAGGAAATCAGTTATTGCAAAAATGTTATCATGCATATAGGAAGGTTAAATAAAAGATTTGTGATGACGTCATCGACGTGTGTCGCTCCTTGTAGAACCATTCCAACGTCTCTCTCTCTCTCTCGATGGCTGTCAAACGTGGCATGTCTTGCGTTCTTTTTGTTGCTGTGATATCAACGTGTATG
>JAVFBZ010000301.1:2535-12671 GCA_032466195.1 Katharina tunicata
ATCAAACAAAATCTTTCTCGGAGGTCACAAATAAGATCATCAAACAAAATCTTTCTCGGAGGTCACAAATAAGATCATCAAACAAAATCTTTCTCGGAGGTCACAAATAAGATCACAATTGAAATATTTCTCGGAGATCAAAATTAACACAAACAAATTTACAAAGAATTTCCATTGATTTGACATTGTTACCTTCATGTTTGACTTGATAGTCAATTGTTCTTCTGTCCAAAATACAAAGAAAGTACACAACCAGCCAAAAAACATATTGTCCATGCGTATTTTTAATGGAATGGCTTTTTATCTATATTTGTTCATTTGGATTGACAAATCCCACAATCCCTCGATGCTGGGTGTCATGTGTATTTTCAAAGCAAAATAAACATTTATGTTGCTTGCTTAATCATCAAACGAAGTGTTTTGCTTCAGCCTTTACGCCCACTGGCGAGAATAAATGACACCAGTTTCCGCCCTGACCTTTACGCGTGTGGTGTTCAATTTAAGGTCACAGCGTGAAATGATGGGAATGAGTCGAGATTAGTTCAAGATAGCCTCGCTCTGAAAAGGTTGCTATGGAGGATGGATTCCGCTTGTACTATCATTACACAAGGGGTGAACATGTTTTCCACTTTAGTTAACCTCAGAAGAAAACTAGCTTCATTTCTTTGCGTTCTTTGCCGGACGACGAACGCTGACTTAATTTAAATTTTAACGAATAACATTGACTCACGTTTACCAAACAAGGTTTTACTCAAACGATATTTCCATGAGAGTTTTGTGTTTGTTTTTCCGAATTTGCGATTTCACAGTCTATAGTTTTATTAACGCTGGTTTTAAGAAATTGTGTGTACGTTCTATTGGAATTTTACTATCAACATACCTGGAAGGCGATGAAGTACCATTTCTGTTTGTCACGGTCATGATTTTTTACGGAATTCAAATTTCAGCTGACTGAACACAATATATTTTATAGAAACGATATAATGAATTCAGAAAAAAGAATTCAGAAGGAGAAATACAAAAATGTTGGGGGTCTTATTTTACGGTATATAAATAGTTTTCACATCATCTTCACCCAAAATGAATACCACATGTTGAACTCGATGTGTAAATGGTTTCTGCCAAACAGTTTCATCATAACCCCGGTCATTGGTTGGAATGCATGGTTTAAGGGAATGACTGGTCAAAGGCCAGCGTTTCGCACTATTAATTTACATGTATTTTAGATTTTAAAATGTACATTTCAAGTTGCACAAATTTCGCTATAAAAATTTAATCAAAGGGATGGACTACGGCGTCATGGTGATATCCAGGTGATAAGTATCAACGTTCGGAGTCCTTTTTAAAGAATAATACGCATCCCAAATAAGTTCCTGACATAATCAACTTGTCTTTATGACTAAGTGTACGTTAAATCATCGATATGAGTGTTCACATTCAGTTGCTTATTTTGATGGGACCGTATCTTTTTAGAGTGTAGTTTGCCATACAGGGCGCCATGACATCTGCTTTCTGAGTCATTTTGTTGATGGATTAGGGGAGTCTGACATGGACTGGTGAGAGAGAGTCTCGTCTGTCTGATGTAGAGATAAACTGTTAACATTCTCTTAATAGGAAACTGTGCAGAATATTTCTTTTGGAGATAAACATTGAAAATCGGTCATGGTGTTGTTGAGTTTTCTCGGGACCAGACGAGACAGAACCACAGCCTGGAAAATGCTGTACAATAAATCCCTTCGCAGTAGGAATACGATATAGGAAGGTCCGAACAAGGAAGTCATGTTGGTATATTTCGGCTTTATTTTGCCATCATTTGTTAAACATGTATAAAGAGTACAAAGCTAGCTGAGTTTATATAAGACAGTGGTTAGATTGTTTGATTGATTGATTAATTGATTGATTGACTGATTAACGTCGTGCCCATGGAGCCTTATTCTACAACTAGGGGATGCGCCGTGGCTGAGTGTTGGACTGTGGAGCCCACCATTATTAGCGGTGTGGGGCCAATTAAACACCTTTACCGACTTTAGGTATATAAAGGAAGTTTTCTGGTGGCCGCGAAGATCGCAAATTGGTTTATAAGCGAAACACCACTAAACATTATGTTAAACACTACTCAAATTAATATCAAAATCAGTACTAGGTAAAGATTGCGAAACCCAACATCGACATGTTATACTTAACAAACGTCGGGTCTCTAGAAATTCAGAAGAAACGACTATTCATACATTTATTTCTGAAGTAATAGCTATACGAACTACGAGTTGGACGTAGGAGTGGAAACATGCAACCCAATATGGACAATGTAATACTGCGTGACCTAGTTTGTTTTCATTTGAAGCCCAGTCTTGTGTGAAAGCGTGAGAACATTGGGAAATGACTGATTAATGAATATAACTATAACATTTCCTAGAAGGGTGTCGCCAACAAGCCTACATCAATGAAACAAAAGGCGAATGGCGATCAGCTGTATTTAGGTTTAACTATGAAAACACTCCAACGCCCTGAGAGCTGTTTGGTTTAATATAAGAATGTTCCTGGAGAAGAGTGGGTGGCTTGTAAGGCGTTATTTTAGGAAATGTTTTTCCAAACTAACGGCTTCTATAGGGTATAAGTAGACCTAACAAGTGGTAATTGAAGTATGTTGGCCACACCAGAGGCGACTCATTGAAACACCAACCGTGTCTCCTCTACGCAACCAATGGAGCAACTAGAAGTATGGGTGCCTATTTATACGCTCCTATTTTTTATTTCACTTATTTCACCAATGTGCACAAATAGTACAATAATATATTTTTTTAAAATTCAAAGATATTTAACAAAGATCAACAAGGATCAAGCTATTCAGTACTGCCGTTCAATTATAAATATCAATGAACTACAGTGAAACCATAAAATCACAATAAAGTAGGTCGTTTTGTTTATTAAATTACCTACAACTATTAGGAGTGGCGTCCGCCAGGGATCTACATTAGGGCCGTTGCCATTTCTAATCTATGCAAATGATCTGTATAATTCTTCAGATTTACTGAATATTCTCCTCTTGGCAGATGGCACTAGTGTAATATTCCCATCCACTTACCTGCAGCACGCATTACCAACAATGACACCAGTGCTTAACAAACTACATTCTCAAGAAAACCAAGTACATGTTAAAAAGACCAAACTTGAAGGAAACGGAAACATTCATTCTCTAACACTCTTTACAGCCGGTAAAGAAATTGTCCGCTCGTCAAAATTTCTAGGCAACAATTTTCATATTCTCCACCTTCTCTTCGTCCTCGAGAATGGAATAATTTTTCTTTTGAATTAAAATCCATCAATTCAATATCTTAGTTCAGATCTCGATTAAAGAACTATTGCCATAATACTTGAGTCTTGAATGGGTTTATTACCCGCTTGTCATCCTTGAAATAAACAATTAATACAATCTATATCATGACATAAATACAAGACCATGGATCGCTGGGAACAGTGACGTCATATACAATTATAACAGCATCCAGCAGTGTGCATCCATGCATGAAAAACACAAGCATGACATATTTTCACTGCGAATAATTACGTCACTTTCGGTTTGTAAATTAAATAAGAAACGGCTATGCTTTCTCGGTTCCATATGCGAAATGGGTCATGTATGTCTTTTAAAATCTATGATGAGAAAAATAAGTTGTGATCGAAAATCGCTGATGTTGTCCTAAAACCCATAAATCATCGTTTACAGGTTCAACCCTTCAATGAAAATACATAACTTTATTTCTCGTGGTCTGGAAAACTATATTTTCATCCATGTGTTAGCAATTTAATTGAATTGATTTTCATGAAATTATTGTAGATTGTATTGCGTTATTTCCAGTGTAATACTTTAACAATTAGAGCCTTTAAAAAGTTTATGAAAACTACTTCTTCTGTCATGCTACTTTTGCTGCTGTAAATAAACGTCTTAAGATTGTGGTTAAACAGGACAAAAAAACTTTAAGCTCAATCCAATTAAATTAACATTTGCCAAAGGGCTATGGTAATTGTATCTCATGTACGAAATCAGACAACCACGTGGTTAAGAAAGAATAATTGCTTGTCAGGCGGTAAGTTAATGTAAGTAGGTTGATTTTTATAATTTGTTATTTAATCATTTTATGTTTTTATTTATTTGATATGTTTTAAGATTGTTATCAACACTGTAATGAGGCATAATATGCCTGTTCTGATTGAAATAAATAAATAAATTATAAAAGATCTAACTGTAGGATTTGAGCTCGGGATCAATAATTTGTTTGTTTGTTTGGGGTTTTGCACGTACTAAGTTTACTCCTATGAAGGCGGGCCAGCCCAATCGGAGGACCACATCGGCTTCCTGATGCCCGTTGGCTCAGCCCTCCCACCCAACCACCCGCGAAAATCAATGAAAGTCTGGTCTTTTGAGTTTTAATCCCCGTGTTCTGCTATATTCTCTTTTCATGCGCGACATTTTGATATAGGCAGGCATTCATTGACATTTAAGACTTATTTGATAAATATTGTTGGCATAGACAAATATAACAAATAAAGCGGTTGGCATTATAATGCCTGTCCTAGTTACCCACTTATGGAATAAAGGCTGTCTGCGGTATGTGGTGACACGTGACCAGTCTGTCTACGAGTTCACAGGCAGGTTACCTATAGGAGTGGCGAAGGCTTCTCACCTGAAGTAAGAGAGTTCAGGAGCCCCGTGAGGCACGTTTATGAGGTACTTCCGTATACTTTTACTCGCCAGAAATACCGCGATACATATTTAACATGACTTGCAGGTAGAAGAGTGGCATAAAGATTTCAGTACATTTATACAGGAGAACATAACTACACGGGTACAATTACTCTGTTTGCTCGTTTAATTCGGGTTGTAAGCCAATTTCAGTTGTTTTTTTGTTTGTTTCACTTTTATGACGGCGTGCCTGTCTTATAACCTTTACAACAATACAGCTAACACTCAAGACACCTAAGAACATGTATACAGGATGAAACAGGGCACCACAACAAATTGGCTTCTTGATGCCCCTTAGCACAGAGTGCACAGGGCACATGAAGCTCTCGCCAACGAGGGTGTTCAGTTTAATGGTAACATGTTTGATTTAGGAACCCAGTGGCAACACTGGAAGTTGTCTTATAGGGTATATCACGTAATGCCAATTTTAAATAATTGCAAAGGTTACATACAAAGGTTTTCACACACCCAACGCGGACCATGTTGCAAAAAACTGTAACATCCAAATAATGCAATTCCCACTTGCTATATATCTTATGTTGCCTCGCTTGTCAGTGTCGGTAAGGCTGTCTCCCTTCACCCATTGCATGGGCTGGATCTTAAGCGCGGCGTTAAACCGAAATCAAACAAACAATCAATCAATCAAATATTGTAACCGACTGCGTTTATATAATGTATGCCGAAATTCGTTGTTCCCGTAAATGTCGATTTTCTCCGGACCGCAGCTGTACAAATGGTCACCTGAATACGTCCGCTGAAGTCAGGGTTGGTAGTTTGTGACGTACACATGGCGCAGACTGCATTCTTAAGCCAGTTTTTTTTCCTCATGGTAATGTGCCCTTTTTTACGATACCACCAGTTTAACATGTTATCCTACATAATAGACCATGGATTTATTTTAAGAAACAAATTTGAAAAGACTAAGCATTACTTGAACTTTGTTAATTAGATTTTGTTAATTAGAAGAAAAAAACAGTCTTGCTGAATTTCATTAAGAATCGAGTCCTACCGTATCCACAGGTCATTTATAATAACAGCTTGTTAAAGGTCGCAAAGGATCATTTATAGGTAGTTTAGGGTTAGGGTAAACGACATTTACTTTCATGACTAGGGTTGTGGAGGCTTTTGTTATTTTAAGGGGGGTTACATTTGACGAGACGGCGTTCCCAATATTTATAACAGGCGTTTAAAGTACAGCACACAGGGGGGGGAATCTTACCTTTTACCTAATTGTTACCTGTGGCTAAATTCGGTATTAGGGATCTGTCGTCTTAATGTTTACATGTTCACGGCGCGTGTCCATGAATGAACAGGAGCGACATACCGTCACGTAATATAGGTCATGTAAATAACTTATGACAAGATGGGTATATAGATATCAATGGCGTAAAATGACACACGAACTAGCGTAAAGTGTTATCAGATACTACAAACGATTAAAGAAGGCTATCTTTCTAGTTCTGTAACATTCTTGTCTTCTCGAGTATTTTTTTTTATGCCAAATTATGGGGACTGTTTTATTTCCATGTTGACTATGATATTTAGACAGTGTGAAAATTGGTATTACTCGCGAAATTGGTATTACAAGGATGGATTTTAGATATAAGTAGCAATCTACCGATATTTATTTATTTATTTATTTATTTATTTATTTGTTTGTTGTTTTTTTTTTGTTTTTTTTTTGTTTTTTTGTTTGTTTGTTTGTTTGTTTGTTTGTTAATTTATTTACTTATTTATTTTGCCTTGCCTGTGTATTATGGAAAACCAGAAAGAAACATCGTATTTGTATGATTGTGATTTTACTTCCTATTACTTCCGGGTATTCCACTAATATAACGGCGTGACAGTCCAATTGGCCCTAACCACCTAACCAATCGGAAACAACCCTAACAACACTGGCACCACAAAGGATACCATGGGACAAGGAATGGGCTCAAAACAGGACACCACAAACAGAGCGGCTTCCTGATGCCCCTTAACTCATAGAGCCCCGAGGAACAGGAGGCTCCCAATTGGTGAATTAAACCACCCGCAAGCAAAATGGCAAAAAACAAGACAACACAAGAAGTTTACATAACGCCAAAAAAAAGTCGGCTTCTTTGGGAAATCTTTTTAGCTCAGAGCGCCAGGGCAACTCTCACCCAATCACCCCAGCACAAGTAGATATCCAACATTAGTATAACGTATGGACGCAGCCAGGCTTCCCAACAGTCTTTACTGATTGATAAGGGTATGGGGTAACATATATAGTACCAGAGACATCGTTGTAAACACATTGGTAGAGAAACATAAATAAACTCTTTGATGATAGATTATGGTAAACCCATTGGTGATGAAGTGTTGTAAATGCATTGGTGGGGGATTGGCGTATAAACACACTGGCAAGGGACTGGTGCATTAGGCCTTACATTGATGGAGAATTGTAGAAAACACACTGATGAGAGGTTGGCGAAGACACGTAGGTGAGGGTAAAACACAAAGATGACAGATTAGGTGAACACGCCTGTAAAATATGGGTCTGAACACGTTGGTGTGAGATTGGATAATCACTTTGATGATAGGCAGGGGTTTAAAGGGCTGATGCATTCGTAAGACTGGGATAAAAAAAAAGGTGGAGGATTTGTGTAATGCATTGGTGATAGAATTTCTGTTAACATTGATAAGAGAGGGAGTCAACATATTGAAGAGCCAAGTGGGTAAACACGTTGACCCGGGACTGGGGTAAACACGTTGATCAGGGACTGGGGTACACGCGTTGATCAGGGACTGGGGTAAACACGTTAATCAGGGACTGGGATAAACACATTAATCAGGGACCGGGGTAATTGTTACGTTAATCAGGGACCGGGGTTAACACATTAATCAGTGAGCGGGGTAAACACATTAATCAGTGAGCGGGGTAAACACATTAATCAGTGAGCGGGGTAAACACATTGATCAGGGAGCGGGGTAAACACATTAATCAGTGAGCGGGGTAAACACATTAATCAGTGTGCGGGGTAAACACATTAATCAGTGAGCGGGGTCAACACATTGATCAGGGACCGGGGTTAACACATTAATCAGTGAGCGGGGTAAACACATTAATCAGTGAGCGGGGTAAACACGTTGATCAGGGACTGTGGTTAACACGTTGATCAGGGACTGGGGTAAACACGTTTATCAGGGACTGCGGTTAACACGTTGATCAGTGACTGGGGTAAACACATTAATCAGTGAGCGGGGTAAACATATTGATCAGGGACCGGGGTTAACACATTAATCAGTGAGCGGGGTAAACACATTGATCGGGGACTGAGGTAAACACGATTCTAAACGATAAGTTTCAATGTACTAGATTTTATCATGGTGATTTTGTCTGACCATAAAACTGGGCAAGGAAGGGCGTATTGTATACCTTTGTGACATCAATAATCTTCATATATTAAGTTAAATTTAATATCTTATCTCCACTGAAAATATATGTTTCATACAGATTAGTAAGGTATTTACTTCGATTCGATAGAAATAACCAACGCCACCCTGGTCGTATCTCTAAAGGATGTTATTCAGACATTTATCTTATTACTCATTACCTTGGTTTGCACGGATTCACCCTACGACTATAGTTACATTGATCGCGATGTCTACTGTGGGTTTGTTAAGACGATTCGCAAATGCACCGCATTATCTCTACAGTGATAAGAGTATCAAGACGACTGGGGAAAATCTGTTAGTTTGACCAAAGAAAACATTCTTCGTCCATCAGCGCCATGTTGTTTCTGAGGAGGCACGCGCGGGTGTCACATGATCAGACAATTGATGTTTGCGCAGGAGCAAAGTTGTCACGTCCGGCACACAAAGAGATAGAAGATGGCGGTCATCCAGGCGGACACTGTTAATTTTACACAACGTTCCAAATCCTTTGTTGCAAAAATAACATTTCGACGTTTCTCACTTGGCAAACACTGCGATTTGTGCAGGGAAAACTCTGCTGGTCGTTGAACAAGAAACAAATGCTTTTGACACAAACCACGTTAGCTATTGGCTATGCTTCCATGTTCCTGTAGGTCTTCTTGAATGTTATTGTTTTTAATATGCAAAGCCCATTTATACCAAGAGAAATTAAAGTCATAAATGTTAAAAGTGTAGACCGCCTTTTTTCCATCTTGACGTACCCAAGATTTATAGGCCTATATACACAAATTGCACTACAACACAAGAAAAGCTGTTGATTTCCCACCCAAACGTATGTTTTTTTTAATTTAAGTTCTTGGACAATATCCCCACCCCATCTCCATAATAGTTCACAAATTCCGATTTATATATTTCAGTACTCTGCCGTGAAAATTATGAGTACTGATAATACCTTATTATTTGTGGAACGACCTTCTAATAATCAGCTTTATTAACAGTAATATATAAACACGTGAATTTACACAATTATAAGAACTGATTTGTTCATGGGCCGCAAAACCATATTTGACTTAAGTTAAATTTTAAGGAAGTTTACTTCTTTATCTCAAAGTTGTTTTGGTTTTGAGTTTGTGTGGGCGATTTGACTTTTGAGGTGGTAATATAATAGTTTGTGATTAAGAAAAGAAAGCTCATTCAGTTATAAAAATAACATGTTTTACAAATTAACGATTCATATGCAGAGAAGTTTGGAAATTTAAGGTTAAATAAGGAGCTACACCCCAAAGACGATTTGTCAACCTTATACAAACCATACTAAAGAACATGAATTATGCCAGTATTTGTTCTCCACAAGCCAGTAGTTCCACTGATCAGTTTAAACAGATATAAATCGGCTTTATTATGCCATCATCAGTTAAACATCTATATATTTAACTGATGAAGGCATAATATGGCCGAAACATTAATTATCTTTACCAACATGATTTCATTTATCGGAGTTTCTGTTATTCTATTTTTGTAGACCACAAAATCGATTAATGGGTAAAGAAAAGTCAACCTACACAAATAACGAGAAGGCTTTGCCGCTCGATTTTTTATTCGAATAACTTTGTAACACGAACATTATTAATCCGATGCTCGTCTTAATGAGAGGGAATATCCCAAATTTTAAAAAGGTAAATCAGGGTACTGTGATACATGTGGGTGTACTAGTGATGTAAGTCAGAGTCATTGTGATGCACTTCTGATGGAATCCGATGTACTGATGTAAGTCGGTGTACTGATGTAAGTCGGTGTACTGATGTAAGACGGTGTACTGATGTAAGTCGGTGTATTGATGTAAGTCGGTGTATTGATGTTAGTCGGTGTACTGATGTAAGTCGGTGTACTGATGTAAGTCGGTGTACTGATGTTTGTCGTATTGATGTAAGTCGGTGTACTGATGTAAGTCGGTGTACTGATGTAAGTCGGTGTACTGATGTTAGTCGGTGTACTGATG